>OY283141.1:67166523-67408348 GCA_958299785.1 Medicago lupulina | reverse complement strand
TTCACAAATGCATCGCGTGAAGGGATCGTAAGCATTCAGATCACTGCAAGCATCATGATCGTCTTCCAAACTATAGGAGGACCAAGAGCCGCTGTTGCATCTTGGTGGTGACCTCCTTGAAGGAGATTGTCTTAGGGATCTCCTTCTAGAGGGACCCCCGACCTCGACTGGGAAATCTGGATCTGGACTAGGGAGAAAGAAGTGTTGTAGAGAGCGATCAACTGCTTCTTTGATTGCTCGAGTTCAATAATGCGTCGATTTTGCTCCTCGACTATCGATGTTTTTCATTTAACCGTAAGAAAGTAAGTAGCTGATCCAAAAGTCCGTTGAAGTAGAATTGTCTGCCAACTCGTCAGGTCGTGGAGGACCCAAGAGAGGCTGGTCCTGGAAATGAAATGTTGGATGGGAACTTGTTGGTGTGGTTCCTCTCCATGGGCTGGCTGCAGGAGATGGAGAGGTTGTTTTTTCTTCATGGTTGACACGTTGGACTTGGCTCTGGAAGCGCATGTTGGCACCGTTGGCAGACATTGATTTTTTAGTATGAAAGCTTTGATTTTTTTATAGGTAAATGGCAGGGATAGCTTGTTATTTCCCACAGACGGCACCACTGATCGTACCTGATCAGAAGGTGATTGTCGGTACTCTTTAATGCGGTGGTTGATGGTGGTGGAATTGCGTCAGTTTGAGTACTGGAATGACCAGGGAGGGGGGGGGGGGGTGTACCTGCAGACAGTCTGACGCTCAAGTTAGTAGAGGTCAGAAATGGGGGTTTAAGAAGTGAGAGAGATTCTACCTTGGGGACTGCGAGGAGTCACCTTTATATAGAGGTGGGTGAAAGCAGAGCCGTTGTAAATGCACACATGTAACCGTCGGTGGGAGATTCGCGGGAACAAGGGGAAAGAGACGTTACAATTCGTTTGAACTGGTCTCAGTTGCTCCGTGCACCCCCCTCGCAGGGAATGGGTGTGTTGCGAGTAAACTGCCAAATATGATATTGGGTTTGACTTGTTATTGACCTTAAACAATTGGGCATAAAGTCTTAAACCGGTCCAGAACACGAACAAAACACATTTTTAATTAAAATATCTCCCCTCTCCTCCTTTTTCTCGAACCAAAAAGACCTAATGGTATAAAATAATTTGTCCTTTTATTTTAGGTAATTGATTTGACCATATAAATTTCTAGAATTTGGAGAATTTGACCATATTAAAGTAATTGATTTACATAAATTTGGAGAATTTGACCATATAAATTTGGTAAATTGTTAATTTATTTATTAATTTATCCTTTTATTTATTAATTAGATATTGGTTGTTCCTATGTAAACCCTTGGTTTTTTTCTTTCTTGCAACAATACATCTTATAACTGTTTGTTATATTGAAGCTATTTAAAATGGCTAAATTTTCCTTCATGTCAATTATCATCCTTGCTTTCATTTTCACAGGTATACTAATTTTTATATCAAACTTCGTAGTATCTATAAGTGTGTTGGTAGTTTTCGATATGTTGGATGAACATGTTAAACATTATCATATAATTATAATATTGATTGGTCATATAAATTGGGTTTACCTATTTGAAACGATTACATTATTTTACATTGAATTCTATACAAACATCCAATTATCATATCATAAGATTATAAAAATTGTTTTTGGGTCAAGTATTCATATTCTTTTTTCTACCAAATATTGTTCATATTTTTATATATTATTTGGGATCTAGGATCTAGTTTTCTAAGTACTTTTCTTAAACTAAATAAAAAACTAAGTAATTTTCTAAAATATACTATAAATTTTTAAAATAACATTGATTTTAGAGTTGGATATTTGGGTCATTATCTCTCGATCATTTCAATGTTATTTTACTTGGCTTTAAACATTTATATGTTGTTATAAGAGTCATAACCTAGTTTGTTCATATGTTGGAGAGATATCGACTTGAGGGACAATGAGGTCTAGATTTAATATGTAGGGTTTGCAGTTAATTCACCTGAACTACTACACACAAAACAAATAGCATCACTGGCGGAGCCATGATTATTATAAAGTCTGGGAAAAAAAATTGCAACATCAATAACTAAACTGCGCTATTTTTTCTAAATTAATATTTCATTTTGTATATACTTCAGTAATATCTAATTTATATGATTACACTTTGTTTTTCACAGTTTTATTTTATGATAATTATGCTTCTTATTTTTACAGTTATAGCTACGACGAATGGATGTTTGACCTACATAAAAGGTGATGGTTGCATCTTAGCAGTGTGTCAAGAATTGTGCCGTAATACTTACGACGGTGTCGGATTTTGCCAACCCAGTGAAGGCTTCATGCCTAAATTCAGATGTCTTTGCCAACAAGTTAAGGACTGCCCTCCCTAGAAAGAAAAAAAAAAAATTACAAATTATTCTAAATCAAATGTAACAACATATGAAAATAAATTTAATAAATTCGAGTCAATTATATTTAAGTGTTCTGTTTACTCTTGCGATTGAAAACATTTTAAAGTCTAAATTGTGATTGAAAACATATAAACCAAAACTTGAGTAATTCTTTAGTGCAATTTCGATTATCGTATATGATTCTATTCTTCAATGAAAATCTATTATGTTAAACCAAATGTCAGTGAATAAATCTTTCTGCAATCTCTCTGCGTAATTTCTTCAATCTTTCTACATAATTCCTTTATAGTCCCTGTTGTTTTTATCTGGATTTTTTAATTTTACTTGGGTTTGTTCAATTTTTTCACACTTTATATATTTATGGAATTGTATCTTGAATCAACCATCGACCCAACGTGAACTTCTTCCTTCACATTAGCATTGTTTTGATTCAAAATCTAAATTTATCCTTAAATTGTGAATAATACGAGGGTTATTTTTTGTGGTTATGTTATAAAACCACAAAATCCAAATTTAGTTGGATTTTTATTTTGATGAATTCCGAGAGTAATATTCACAGTTCTAACCACAAAAACATGAAATGGCTTGCGCATCAATGATCAAGCAAAGAAGGGGAAATAGGGCTTTGATCGAGCGGTGGTTTCTTTGCCATGACACGATTAGAGGCTTTATAATTGATTATTAGTTGGTCTCTAACGTTTTTTTAGATAACAATGTGAGAAACAAAATAATTTAATATTTATAATTAAATATACATACCCTATTGTCAAACAAAATTAAAATAATATGTTATCCGTCGAATCAATGATTTCATCTTTAAGTCTCCGTACGAAGAATTCTAAATAAAGGCATCAGTCGTACCCAAATTTTTGACCTAAAATTCTCCTTTTTATTCGTCTTTTGGACTAGAACTTTTTGTCGTTTCAGACGAAATTTCGGCAAAGAGGTATTTTAAAATACCTCATTTTCTTTGTTCCGGCACGGTGGCGCAGCCACTAGGTCTCGCCGGCCTCCGCGCCGGAGCCGGCCCTTTGGCCGGAAGTGATGATCGGCCTTGCGCCGGAGAAGAAGAAAGAAAGCAAAGAGAAAAATGAATTTTTTTTACGAACTATAGCATCTTTCCATATTTAATCTGGTTAACCAACGGTCCAGATTCAATCTGGAACTTCAAACAAGGCCCACGAAAATTCTTCCCTTAGGCCCATTTTGTCCCTTCTTGCACCCCCAATTTTATTTTTTGCACCCCTATGTGTGTTTCATTTATTTTCTCTTGCATTTTATTATTGTCTTTTTTATTTTAGCATATTTATTTATTCATGTTCATTATCGTATGCATTTTATTTTTTGTCATTTTTATTATTGAGTTATTAGAATGTATTTAGGAATAAATGTAAAATATAAATGAGAATATGCATCATATTTATATTTATTTATTTATTCAGTTTTTATGCAAATTAGGTTTAGTTTATTTTCCGAGGAAAAAGGGATTCGTTTTGGCCAAGAATCGTGACGAATTTCCTTCGCGTTAGTTTCTCGTTATTTTATTTTTAGGCTTTTAGAATAATAAAAAATCAATCAAAAACATTCAAATAATAATTAAAACAAGTTTTTTTAAAAAAGGACTTACTTTCTAAAGAACCCTTGATCTTTATCAAGTCAATTTTTATCTGTATTTTTTTAACAAAACTACAATCAATTTTGATCATATTTGGACTTTTCATTTAAAATAAAAAAAACAATTAAACAAATCTTATTTTTGCCATTTGCCTTTTATCTTTTAAAACCTTTTCAAAAAGACTAAAAAAACATCGAACAAATCACTCAGCTTTTTACCCCGAACTACGTGATTTTGATCTCTTACGAGTACATAGGCAAATGACTTCGTCTTTCCAAATATAAAAAAATATAAAAAATATTTTCTTTCTCATTATCTCACCAATCTTTTTTAGCACATAATAAATAAATGCAAGAGGTTCCTATAGAGTACTACAAACATTTAGGGTGATAAAACCTTCCCTTTACGTAACCAACCTCTGAACCTTTAATCTCTAAAATTTAGGTTTTACTCGATCTTTTTCCCTTTTCCTTGGAAAAAATAAAAGCTCGGTGGTGAATTAAAATTTGTGAGTCAACGCTAATCAATAGCTTAATCTCCGAAAATCACCGCGGCAGATAGTTATTAGTAAAGGGATCAACATATGAAGATATAAGTATCTAGTTAGTGATAGCAATATTAGGCCCTGTCACAATATAAGTACCTAATATATGGTAGCACCTCTCACAGAAATAAAACTACTTCCTAATAAAACTTAATAATGAACAAAAGAATAAATAAAATAAAATAAACAACATATTAAATTAAATAAATATCCAACAAAAATATACAGAGGTTCATCTTAGAACTCTAACCTAAAAAGATTTAGTTACACATGGTAACTAAAAACAAATTATTAAAGATAAAAACATACCCTAGAAAATCAAGGAGAAGATAGAAACTCTCCCGTAGCTCCAAAGTCGCCTTCCTCCTGAGCTTCCACAGTTCTGAACGAGAAATTCTGAATGAGGAAGGCTGATATTTATAGTGAGTGTTTCTACCTGGGTTTGGGCTAAAAGTGCGGGCTTTACCCAAAACGGAAGCATGAAAAGACAGTTGTGCCCCGAGTTTTTGCATGCACCGGACGCATGACAAATCCCCTAGGCGCATGAAAGTGTAGCAATTTTCATGCCCTAGGCGCATGGATTTTTAAATTCATGCCCTAGGCATTTTTCCATGCCCTAGGCGCATTTTGTCTTTCTTCCGGGCACAATCTTCGATTTTCCGTCGTTTTAGATCTTCGTCTTCAAATAACTTGTCTCGGTACTTTGGGAACAGAATTCCTCCCATTTGTAATTCTTCTGAGGCCTCTTGGATCTTTATTCTTGTTTCTTGAATCCTCACAATTCTTCAAATGTTCTTAATTTGCCGATTTGCATGAATTATTCGTAAATTACTTCAAAAACCCCTTAAAATTTCTATGTTTCGGGAAAACTAAAATTACAGACTCAAATATAGAAAACATTACAAAAGTTCCGAAATCATAGGCAATCGTTCTAATACTTCTTTTTGCTGCTAAATCCTACTAAAATAAACTGAAAAACATGCAAAGAATAACGTCAGATGACATGTCATCACAGTTGGATGCTTTTTTGTTAAACCTCTTGATTTTATGAAAAAGTAGTCATAGTAATCCGATGTTTGGTCAGAAGGTAAATAAAATCTAATTAAGAAGAAGTGTTTAACTCATAGATCAAACTCAAGCTCTCATAAATAATTCGTCGTTTAATTAAACTCGTTAATGATTTGAGCTCAATAGGTTGGTTTCAACTATATAACTATATTAGTTTAATTAAAGATCGCTCTCCACAGCTTGCTTTCGGATATGTACAAATATTTGCAAAGGTTAGAATCCAGTCACATCCAACATTTTGATTAAAGAAACACTAACATTTTGAACCGTTTAATCTTATTGTACTAGTCTTAAAGGGACAACAAGATTAAAGATTGCAGAATAATATGATCTTTGAATTACGCCAAATATTAGACTTCACTCGACCACATAATTTGTTGATTTCATTTGGAATTTTCTCCCTTTAATTTCAAACTTCTTGTTGTTATTTTAGTTGGTATTTATCTGGTCCCAGCTCATTATTTATATCTTATCATATGTGATGTTCCTAAGTTTGAAGTCAATTGTTCCATCCACACATGTGCCATGGAAAGTAACCAGCTCCTGATCGACAACAAAAAGGACAAGTATTAGAAAAGTTTAATTGCAGTTTTAACCCCTTAACTTTTACAAAGTTGCGATTTTAGCCCTCTAAGAAAAAAACTATAAAACGGCCCTCTAAGTTTTGCATCTGTAGCAGTTTTGACCCCTCAAGGCAAAATAAAAAATAAAAAAATAGCACGTGACATCTCACTTAGGGTGCCACGTCAGCGTAGACCGATTTAAAATTGGCATTGGGGGTCAAAACTGCCACAAATGCAAAACTTAGGGGGCTGTTTTGTAGTTTTTTTTCTTAGGGGGCCAAAATCACAACATTGTAAAATTTAGGGGGTTAAAACTGCAATTAAGCCTATTAGAAACACATACTCGGTCTAAAATCGGATCCCAAAACCTTTTGTAGTGTGGGCAAAAAATCTATAATAGGTCCCTAAAATATAAATTTTAACTTTTACAAAATACACAATTTTTTGAACAAAAGCCTAAAAATAGTTTATAAATATGTAAGACTGTTCATTCTTCAAAATGTAAACAATTAAAACCACTCTTTTTCTTTATGTAAAAAGAAAAATATTTTTCTATTATCATTTTATTAGTATGAAGTTTTTATCGTCATTTAATTTTGAGAAAAAGTTTTTTTATGTTTGTGTGACCAAATACTAATCATTTATATTTGTGCTCATCGAAGAATCCATCCTAATATATAGCGCGCTTGGACATGAAATGGGCAAACGATAAGAAAGAAGAGCAATGAAATATTCCTTCATTATACTTCTTTAATTTCTTTTCGGATCTTTGAGTTTAGCCATTCAAATGGGATCAATCTCTACACCATCATGTCTTGAAAAGTTGGTGCTACAAGATATTGTCTTTGACTGTACAGCAACTTAGAGGACTGCTTTTAATTTCTAATCTTCTATTTTTATTTTTCCTCTTTCCTTGATATATATACTTTATTTGTTGTCGTAGTTGTTATGGCAACGTCAATCGTATAGTCATGAGAACGATAATAATTGTAGCAAAAACACACTGATATAGTGTTGATTGTGATGGTAGCTGCAATGATAGCGAAATGGTAGTGACATATATTTATATATATTTTTTAAATTCAAAGAAGTATGATGTTGTAGGAAAAAATATTGATGGTCTTTGGCCCGTTTAATCGTTAGCAGTGCTCATGCTAATTAAATTTTTGTGTGAATGGAGTATTATGAATGTGTAACGACAGATATTAATCCTTTAAATCGGGTAAGCTCGAATGAGTGGCCGTATGAAAAACAATATGTTTTAATACTTGAATTTTCAATTAACTATTTGATTCTAAATATTATATTGTGACAAGTCACAATTGATATTTTCACATATTGCAAGATTTTACACTCTTTTATCCTAATTATATGTCTATACATGTGGGCCGCCACCTTTAAATCAAATCATTTCGCCTTGTTCTAAGACTCGTGTTTGAGGGGTGTGGACCGCCAATATTCACATAAGGATCCACTAACCACGTATAAAGGGTCTCCACGTCCTCCAGCAAGGGCGCACCCCATATCCTTGTCTCCGAAACCACCATTCTTGCATCTTAAGGCTAAATATTCGGCCAGATTACCCAGATTCGGGGGGTTACACGCGCTTTTCCATATCACCGTGACTTAAGTCACGGCATGTGAGGTCTAAAAGGATATAAGTAACATCATTGGGATCGTTCTCAAGGCATGACCTAATCGAATAGTAAACTCTAGTTTTCTATATTGTATACTCACCGCAAGTACAATATGTATAAGAGAGACACTACATCTCAACTCAATAATTAGATCATTATTCATAGTCTGTATGGGACAACTACACTGAACCCAACATAACTTACTCAAGGTCTCGGCTTTAATATATGACTATTACTTTTTTCATTCTATGGTCTTCTCACATGCTATTTTCTTCAAAAATGTCCTTGTGATTCTTGGGGTTTTCCACTAATTTTTGGGTGAAAGATTGCACTTTCCACCGATTCAAATTATAAAATTAAAAAATGTAAGTGTTTCGGCTTTTATAATTCAAACTCCCCATATACTCCATACTTCAAAGCATGTACAGGGGTTTCGGATTATAAAATCTGAAAATGCTTCTTGTTTCAGATTATAAAATTCGAACACCCCCATTCACCCTCTTGGGCCAAGAATTCATAAGAAAAACATATCGGTATATAATTCAAACCGTATCAGAACAAGATTGAACATGTTTGTGATATGGATGATCACTTTAAAAATCATACTAATCATCCTAACACTCATCCTTATGTTTTAGTTTATTGTTAGCTTCTGCCCCCGTGTCCCAGTCGAAAATTTGGTTTTCAGGCTATTTGATCATATTGTTCCAAAACTCAGCCAGAAAATCAAGAAAAATTAAGGAACAAGATTTCTATAGAAACTTCCTAAGTGACTCTACCCCTCAAAATTTAAAATTTCATAGCTTAGACTTATTTTTTGTTTTTATTTTTTATTTTTCATACTCTCGTAAAAATTCAAAAAAAAAAAAATGCATTAACTTTATTTGATTTTTAGAATTTTTCGTGGTATTTTTTACTTTGTTATTTGGTTCATTTTAAAAGCAAACTTTGCAACTGCTCAAATGGGAAGGTTTCTGATTATTGTTTATATACAAACATATTTCAGATTATATAATCTGAAGCGTGTTTTCTTTAGTTCGAATTATATAATCCAAATTACGTGGGTATTTTGGAGATGAAGTTCTTAGAGACACTGATCAGATTGCCGCACAAGTGCTCACTTATTTTAAAATCTTGTTTTCTACTAACCTTTTATTGCAGGATCAATTACTTGTTCATAGAGTTATCCCTAGCTTAGTTGGAGAAAGTGATAATGAATTTCTGACTATGTTGCCTTCAGAATAGGAAGTTTAAAATGGTGTGTTCTCTTTAAACGATGATGGTGCACCATGTCCTGATGTCTATGGAGCATTTTGTTATCAAACTTTATGGGAGATAGTGAAGAATGATGTTTACAAACCAGTGTTGAAGTTTTTCCAGTCAAGACGAATGATGCCCAATTTCAATGCTAACACTCTTGTTCTAATTCTCAAGATTCCAAATGCAGACTCTATGGAGCACCATAGACCAATTGCAATGGCTCTTGTTAAGTACAAGATTATCCCAAAGGTCTTAGCAGACATATTAGCAAGCATAATATCAAATTTATTCTGAAAGGAGCAAAGAGGGTTTGTGGAAGACACAAAGTTGAGAGATTGTGTTTGTCTAACATTGGACGTTATCAATTTGCTTCAGAATAAAGCTTATGGGGGAAATATTACTTTAAAAATAGATATTTCTAAAGCCTTCGATACTCTAGAATGGAGTTTTTTGCTTAGAGTTCTCAAAAGATTTGGTTTTAATCCAACTTTCTATAATTGGATTGATTCAATCTTGAATTCAATTTTTCTTTCAGCCTCCATTAATCGTAGGCAACAAGGCTGTTTTAATTGCAAGAGAAGGGTCGGACAACGTGATCCCTTGTCCCCTCTTATATTTTGTTTGGTTGAGGAAGTTTTGAGCATACGCATAACAAAGCTAGTCATAAATGGAAAGTTGAACCATATCAAAGCTTCAGGAAATATCAATGTGCATTCTCGCACTCTATATGCAAATGACATCATGTTCTTTTGCAGAGGAAATATCAATGGTTTGATTAATCTTAAGCAGCTATTATATATATAGGTCCCGTTTGGATTGGTTTATTTTGAACTTATGTGGGCTTATCTACTTTCATAAGTCTTTTTATAAGTGTTTGGGTAAATAAATAAAAATAGCTTATCATAGTTTTATAAGCTGCTTATGCCATATTTTAATAAGCCTAAATTTTCAGCTTAACAAAGAGCTTATGAATTTATGTAACCTCTTTCGATTATTTTCAGCTTACTCTTTTTTAAAAAACTTACCATATAATACAAACGTTAAAAATATCCATAACATTATGTCATAAAAATATTTAATCATATAAACATTGTATTTTAAGTACAAGAATACTATATTCTTTATTAAATAAAAATATATTTCATTGTTGTACTTGATTATAAGTCTACTTTCTTATGTAATGATCTTTTTTAAATTACTATAATGTCATGAGTTTCATTTTAATTTTTTTTATTCAGTCGTCTATGAACATATACATTTGTTTATAGAAGTCGAGTCATTTAATTCAACCATGAGGTTCAATCAATGACCTAGCTGTTCGATCAATGACAAAATATTGATTTGAACAATATTCAACAAATAATAAGTTTATAGTCATTCGAACTAATCAATGATGAATTGTACGAATAAGAAAATATATATTTTCATACACTAAACAAATTGATTGTCCACAAAAAATTAAGCTCCATCACTATTTATGATCCACCCAAGATTGTTTTCCTGGCTCCGCCATTGCCATAGACCTATTGCAATGGCTAATGTTAAGTACACGATTATCTCAAAGGTCTTAGCAAAATTATTCTCAAAGGATCACTATTTATGGCCCACCTAAGATTTTTTTCTTGGCTCCGCCACTGCCATAGACCTATTGCAATGGCTAATGTTAAGTACAAGATTATCTCAAAGGTCTTAGCAAATTTATTCTCAAAGGAGCAAAGAGGGTTTGTGAAAAACACAAAGTTGAGAGACTGTGTTTGTCTAACATCAGAGGATTAATGCTTTAGCTAAACTTTAGCTTCTGGTCAGTTTATTAATGCTTCTACATCTACTATTTATACTTTTTTGGAATTATGTACCCTTATAACTTCGTGAGTAATTTGTCATGAACAAATTATGGTTGCCTAATTTTAGGTTTACATTTTTTGAGAGGGTTTGGTTTTTCCCCGTCTCTTTTTTGTATTTCATTTTCTTCAATATATTGAGTAGCAGCAACTAGATGTACTCTTTGCTTAAAAAAACAAAAATATTATTCAACACACACAATATATCATCAAACTAGTCGTTACATATCTTTTTCACTTTCCTTTATTGCTTTTCTTTAATTTTCATGCAATCTTAAATTGTAGTTTAACCTTCAACATTAAACGTTCTTTCGAGCAGTCTAAGAACTTGCATCTCAAAACATTATATCTATTTTCTTTGTGTGATCGGTTGATCAAATAGGAGATCAATATGAGTCGTACAAGTTAACTGCAAACAATTAATTAATCACATATATGTAGTCAACTAAGCACCAAATTTTGCACGACCAAACCAATAATAAAAATATGGGTTAATGATGTGTTTCGTCCTTGCAATTAGGGGTCGTTTAAAAATTGGTCCCTCTATTCGTTAATCCTTGCTTTTTAGCCTGTTTAATCATTTAAAATATCGTCCTTTGACCAACTTAATCACTGCCACGTCACTGATTAAGAGATAATGATGCTGACTCATTTAAAACTGAACTGAATGGACAAAAATGCCCTTAGTTATTTCATACAAAGACCAAAATACCCTCCTCTTCTTCTTCCATTGAACAAAAAACGATTTCTTCAAGAAAAAATCTCCAGAAAATCTCCAACAGGTTCCAAAAACTGAAACTCAACCTCTTCTTCCTCTCCTATTCATACATCGACAAAAGCAATCAAAACCTATTGTTCCGTAAATCATTTTCTCTTTGTTATTCTCCTTCTCGTCTTTACAGATCTAAGAGAAAACCATGGTTACAGATATACAATTTGAAGCTTGAGAGGGAGATTATTCGAGGTATTGATTTTTTCGAAACACTGCACGATTCAAATCTGGCTCAACTCATTCTCTGGTGCGAGGTCTGGGTTGCGTTCGAGTTCGAATCAACTGCGTTTTTTTCGCGTTCGTCGAAGTGGGTTTGATGTTGCTCCATCGTTTTCACTGTTTGTTGATTCGTTTACGTGGGTTTGGCATTGATTCGTTGGATTTGTTTTGGACTCCGATGACGTTGTTATCACTACCGCTGATATGAGTTTATGCAGAATGATGTTCAAGTTGTTGTTAATATGTATACGGTGGAGGAGATTTTCTTTCACTTCCTTTTGATGAAGATGGATTTTGGTGATTTTCTTTCTCACGTTGCTGTTAGTGTTTTCAAAACAATTTGTTGAATCTTTAATTGCAACTTCCACAACAAATTCGAATATAAGCATTGTAATTTAGAGAGTTGTTGTTTATAAAGGTCACATAATATCTTGTATTTGACAATGGGTTTGAGATGAATTCAGTGATGAATTTCTTGTGATTAATGGTTGAAGACTTTGTTTTTTTTTTAAGTAATTAATGCTTGAAGATGATATAGAGATTGTTGCTGCTAACATGAATGAAGCATGTTGGTGTTGCATTTGAAGATAGAGATTTCTGGGTTTAATAGTGTTATGGTTTGATGATGTGGTAGAGATGAAGATCTAAGCTTCAAGGGTATTTAGGTCCGTTCACATGAAATAAGTCAATCATAACTGCCACGTCAGCTAATCAGTGACGTGGCAGTCATTAACTGGGTCAAGGGACAAAATGACGAATTTTTAAACGACTCCTATTTACAAGGATCAAACACATCATTAACCCTAAAAATATTTCATAATGATAACATCAAATTCAAGGCATACTTCGTTGTGACCTAGAGGGCGATGATAGAAACTAGTAATACCGATAGCTAGGCTCCATTAACGTTATTGTCCACTTTTGTCCTTTTAACACGTGTGATAGAAACCTTCCTGCATGTATCCATCAGTCTTGTTCTGAATACCATATGCCACATGGGATTTGTTTGACCAAATATGACACATGAGAAGTTAATGGCTAATGCACAAGCCAAATGCAAATGTAATAAATAAATAAACACCCTCTTAACTTTTTTTTTTTGAACCTCTTAACATCATTATAACTAAAATTCTACATTTTAAAAATCATTTAATAAGGGATATATATATATATATATATATATAGTCTATATTATAGACCATATATCATTCAATAAAAATCGAATATTATAGATGATAGTATATTTAATGTTGGAGGGGTAACTTTGGTGCAACTGGTAAAGTTGTTGTCATGTGACCGTAATGTCACAGATTCAAGTCCTGGAAACAGCCTCTTGTGTTAAAAAAACATGGTAAGGTTGGGTACAATACACCAAATGATGGGACCAATTTCCAGACCATGCGTATGCGGAAGTTTCAGTGCACCAGGTAGCTCTTCTTTAGTATATTCAATGTTGAATTTAGAATTTAGATGATCACTGATCAGTTAGTCGTAGACTGTATATAGTCACACTCTAAGTCTAAGATAACTTGTGATCGTCCAATTTAGATCAAGGGACTTAAAATAAACTTATTTAGATTTTTAAATATTTAAATTTAGATCAACACGCATTTTCACATGAGACCCGCTAAATTTATATAGAACCCACATGATTTGGTGGGACTTGTGAATTTTAACCAATCAAAAAAATATGTGTCAAAATATGTGTTTTTAACATTTCTCTTTAAATTTTTCAATCGGATAGTATGTGTCGAACGAAACTCGATTTGTTCATATAGTGGTTCTATATTAATTTTGCAACTACTCTCAACTCACAGCGTATTATGGAGCTCAAATTAATAATAATTCAGTGGTCCTTTTAATATTGCAACCACTCTCAAAACTCACATCATATTATGGAGCTCAAATTAATGTAATAATTCACCACCAAAACATGATTTCAATTCCGTTCCAAATGGACACAACACAAGACCTGTCAACTTCACTGCCACAAATGTCAATTATATACAACTACACATTCAAAGAACACATTTGAATTCTGGAATAACTGTATTTTTTAACTCTTACATTCGATGAGATATTTTTAATTTTATACATTTTTTTATTACATACTTTAATCAATATTAATTGTATAATCGTAATACAAATGCATTTCTTTATTAATATTGACATTTTTTAGTGTGGGAGAACAATGTATCACTTGAAAACAGAAAATATACGTCCTTAAAAAAAACAGAAAATATACTTTAAAGTTCAAATAATACTTGCAAAAGAATTTATTTAGATATTCATAGTATAGTTTTTTAAAAGCGGTAAAATGAATTATATTAATATGAATAAAAAAAAAGTATAATTAAGGGGATTGTACCCGGAAAAAAAAAAAAAAAAAAAAAGAGTATAAAGGGTACTCGGCGCATCGAAATCATATGGAACGAAGCTAAAAAAGAAAACGAAAGAGGGTTTGAAAATCACTCTAATATAGAGGAGAACCTTTTTATCATCAACCACTTTTTCTACCATTGTTCTCTTTCCATAAAAAATTACCCCATTACGCGCCCCCAATCACTCATAATATATGTTAAATATATTGGTTATTTAAAA
Source organism: Medicago lupulina (assembly GCA_958299785.1). Classification (NCBI taxonomy): domain Eukaryota; kingdom Viridiplantae; phylum Streptophyta; class Magnoliopsida; order Fabales; family Fabaceae; genus Medicago; species Medicago lupulina. The sequence goes on along the minus strand of OY283141.1, from coordinate 67,393,823 downwards.
AATTATTTTTTACTTATAAATTGTATCATTTTTTTAATGAATATTTATGATTAATATATTTTTAATTTTGAGAATTACTTACACATGAATAAAAATAAGCAGACAACAAGTTGTGTTGGTAGACTTTTTTAGATGGCAAAATCAATCCTCGTAAACACAACATCCATGGGCCTATGAGACATATCATTGCTATGCATGATCCTTTGAACTTTATGTAGAAGGTCAACAACCTCTGGTTCTAGGAAACCGAAAGTGTCAAAAGCAAATAGTATAAAAGCATCTTTCCCTTTAGAACACGCTTTATCATGTTTGACCACTTTGCTTGACGCAACTTTTAGGGATGCTTGTTCTACCGTAAAAGTCCTGACCCCCCTAATCTAACAAATGATGAAACCCCAGTCAAGTCTACACATGCATGTTTTCCTCCTGCCCATCCGTACACCATAACATCTGCAGACCGAAGTGTCGATATTCTATATAGTGGATCTGTCAAGAAGTTCACAGACGCCTCCTTCTTCATTGATACTCCCGCCCGCCTGAATATATCAAAAAGTATATGCCTAACAAAGTCATGCTTGTACTTAAAACCGGGAAGCTCCTTACAATGAACGGTGTGCTCCCCAAAAGTATCCAAGCATGCCTTACGACAACACAGGACACACGTTATAAATAGGAAATAGTGGAATCATAAAGCGATATCTAAGGATAGTGCGGTACACCACTAGTGACATATGTTGACTTAACCCATCATTCAAGATAGCTGGAAGAAAATCATGAGCATGTGCTGCTTGCAAACATCCTAAAATTGCCTTTTGTCTAGTGGTCATGTCAAACTTAACTTCCATATCTTGAACACTTTTATTAAAAAGAGCACTCAGCAAAACATATGCTTTAAGAGGGACAGTGTCCTTGCTAGTAAAACTGTTAATGTCCAAATCTGGAATCGTACCACGAAAACCGTCCAAAGCATTATCAAAATTCGAGTACATACCACATATCCCAATGTCTCTCAAAATAAGATCTTGTAGCACCTAAGACTGCACTCCAGAAACCATAAAGGCGTATGAAGAAGCCTCTACTGTTGAGTACAAACCTAACTCTCCAAACCTAATAGGTAAAGAAGCCGACCTGCATTGAAGGTCCTTAAAGAAAGGACTTCCACCAACCACAATGTCCTCAACCGCTCCACACAGTTTTTTATCAAACAACATTTAGTTTCCGCCTCCATGTGAATCGGTTGGCACGTGCTTAGGCCAAATAAAAGTTTGGTGATACCCATGCATGTAATGATCGAAGTAGAAAAAGCTCAATCTAAAGATCTCGTAACTGTGGAAGAAGACGCATTAACTCAGCAGCCTTGGAAGCTCTCTTCATGGCCAACTCCTCAATAAAACCTTATCTCAGCTAACAGTCCCTTCGAGAAATTTCACCCGCAACATCGGTCTCCTAATATTTGCATGGAACAACCCCCACAATGCTTATTACCATCACATGAAGGCTAACAGATCTTAGACTTACTAATATTCAATTTCAGGTCCAATTCTGGCCCAAAAATCCGAATGATGTACAAAGCTTTAGCCACCTCCTCTTAATCTCTTACAAGAGTCTCATCATCAAGATATCAAGCAAGAAGAAGAAACTTACAACTATCTCTAATCTAATGAATAAGAGGGTGTAAAACAAGAGCAAAAGTGAAAGGCCCTAATGGGTCACCTTGTTGCACTCAATTGGCAAACATAATATGTTCATCACTCAACATATAACCTCATTGCCTGTCCATAAATAAACTCGTGCAAGAATAATAATAAAAAAGCGATGTCAATGGACACATGCAAAAAAGATGGTATTCTCTTCTTCCTCTAAACTTCCCGAACAACATACACAATCCGCCTCCCTCTTTATGGAAGCAAAGCACCAATTGGGGTGTTTGTTATACAAGTTTCATGCCAAATTGAACCTATACAACTATAGTCATAATCTAAAACTCACAAACCAAACTTAATCTGAATAAAAATGCAGTTGAATCGCATAAATAACCAAATCAAATATGAGTCCATTCACGATTTTAAACTATCAGGTTCAGTTCGACTTTCTGATGTTTTAGTTTAAAAAAAAAAAAAATCATTTAATGAAATTTTGTAAATTAAGATTGGAAAATAGTTCATCACACTAATCATATAAACTCGATTAATCATACATACTCTCACACAGAAAAATACTCAGACACAAAAATATCTAAGATTATTTATATAAATTACAATTTAATCTCCCACGCTTGCTCAAGAATGAAGAAAAAAAATGTATACAAAAAATAAATGAATAAATAAATAAATGTGAAATTGAAAGTATGTCAAATATAAATATCGAGATTATATGTATACAAATTAAAAAGTAAAAAGCAAAATGTTAGATCGTTCTAATTATTATTTTTTTCTTTAATTTCAATTTACATGTTAAATTAACAGAAGGGTGGAACAACCGAAGCATGCTCATAGCAAAACGGTTGTGCATGTGCAGGATGTTGCCACTTCTTGAAAACTATCTTCTCCTGTTCTCCGATCTGCCGCCGCTGCTGCTGCTGCGGTTTCACCTCCTCCCTTTTCCCGTGCGGAGGTGGCGGAGGTGACGAAGCCACCGGAGAAAGAAGCGGAATCGCAACGTTCCATTCCACCGTGCGGTTGATTTGAAGTGACGACGGGGCGCGGCTTTGTAGGCGATTCGGCTGCCGGTGGTAGATAGCGGCGGCGTTGGGACGGTTTCTGTTTCTCTGAGTGTCTGCCATGTGACGGAGGTTAACGGTGAAGAGAGAGAAAGTGTTGTAGGTTATGACTATGAGTGAGAGAGAAAGAGAGATGTAGTGAGAGAAAATAATTAAGAAGGTTTGGTGTGAGGGGTTGATTATAAATAGAACCAAAGGGGCGTGCGGTGCACACGTTCGGAATCTGAAATAATTGAATGGCTCGATTTTGTGGCTCGGTTAAACGGCTCCAAATCTTTTTTTTTTTTTAATTTTGTATTAATTATTGTTATATTTTTTAGGGAATTGATTATTGGTATTATGAAGTTTCCAAATAAATTAATAATGGTTAGCAAAAATAAATAGCCGTTATTTCAAAAAATAAATAGTCATTAAAAAAATATCTTAAGGAATCAATTATTTTTTTATTTCAAAAAACAAATAAATAGCAATTTACAATAGTCTATAATTTTTTTCTTCAAAAAACCATAGTGTGTAATTAAACGGTTAACTTGTAACGAAAAAATAAACGGTTAACTTACGATGTTTATAAATAATATATGGTCTAGTGGTTAGATATTTACCATTTTAAAGTGAATAAATAAAGTATTTGAAGTCCAACCTCATATATATATCTTCTAGGTGAACATAAAATGACAAAATAAAAATAAGACTTCTTTAATTGTAATGTTTCCTTTTTTTCTAGAATTTTAAGGTATTATTTATGTATCTCCTTCAGTCCTTAATATAAGAAAGAAAAGCGAAAATCATCAAAACCAATATAATCTTAATCAATGTAACTTTTTAGATATTTTTACTAATATACCCTCATAAAAAATACACCCACTAAGATTAAAAAGAGAATCATTAAATAAAGGATAAAAATATCTTTTAAGCAATAACTATATCTTAAAAGATGTGACATTTTTTTACAAATAAGATCACAATTTTTTTTAAAAATTTTCTTATTACCACATGAAATATTTTTAAAAAAATATTATTTAATATACACAAAATAATTTATGAAAAAACATTTCCCATGCAGAGCACGGGTCTCAAACTAGTATATCATACATATCTTTATCAACTAAATTATACTTACGCTTTACAAATACATACAACACACACTTATTATAAAAAAAGAGATACAAGTTGAGCCAAAAATAAAATAAAATAAAACAAGAGATACAAGTTGCTGTAAAAAGATCCTTCGAAAAAAAATTCTTATATAAAAATAAAAAAAAAGAAGCCGGAGCTAAACCGAGTAGCCACTGCGAGGGGTTAGCGGTGGAGAAGGAGACAGGAACAACACAAAGCATAAGTTCAAATAATTAAAAGGCTATTCTATCATCATTAGTAATTTAGTACACCCCATGCACCTTTCAAATAGATGCAGAATCATAAAAGTGACCATGACCAATGACCATACAGAGTGTTCTTTTGACCAATTTTTATTGAATTTTATTTTATAGTATTGAATTTACTTATTATTTCACGTTTATCATAATTTCATTTTTTATTTAAAATTTATCTTATAAACTAAGTTGTTTTTATTCAAGCCTTTTTTAGTTTTAAGGTGGGTAAAAGCCATGTTTGTTTATGGTACTCAGAGATGGTGATCAAATTTTATGGCTTGTTTATGTATTGGCTAAACCACTACTTGTTTCTCTGGTATGTTGGTATACTTTGTACTCTTCGTAGCAGTTGGTGGGCATACCATGTGCTTGAAACTGCTACGGTTTTGTTAATATAATTCCATTTTGATTTCTTCAAAAAAAAGAAAGTATAACTAAATTTTTGGGGGAAAGAGAGACCTCAACAAGATCTGGAGCCAAATATATGCCTTTTTTTTTATAGGAGCGAATGATATTTTACGTGACTAGGTTAGGATCATAATAACATCAAAAAGTACAAGATATTTCAAATATGTTGACATTCTTTGTAGTTTTTAATCTTATGTCAAGAGTTCGTATATAGATTAAAAAAGTGAAAAGAAGGCTGGAAAAATTAAAAGGAAATCGCAACAAGAAAAATGATAAATTACAGAGATCGTATCTATCTATAAAAAAGACCTCGGCGAAGTAGGGCGATAAATTTTCCAACCAAGTAAATTTTGAAGAACTATGACCATGTCATCAAACTTGTCTGCACGAACATTACCTTCCTTAAAAATGTGGGAGAATAGGAGACTATTGCTCCGTGTGTTGCGAATACCTCTCCAAAATCAAGATTGAACCTGATCAAAAGAAATCTTTAGCCCAGCTTGAAAATCATGGTTGCCCTATCTCCCAAGTATTCCAATAAAGAGACTTCATTACGAACATGAAGGGAGGCAACCCAACAACTCACGTCAAGCGAACTTGCGTCTTTTTCGATACAAAAAAGATGTTTCGTCGTCTGTTTCCGAAGTCCAAGATAATCCATTAGACGTTGTTCAGACTTTCAAAATTTTCTCTATATCTTCTAGAATCACTCTTTGCAAAACCGGGTCAGGAGGATATTGTCATGGAATTTGGGTTGTCTTGTCGGTAAAGATACATATTCAACCTAGCTTTCAGATACATGATTCTGCTCGTGCTCCTTTTCTTGTGCATTATGATTACCCTCATATGCATGATGTTGCTCGTGCTCATTTAAAATCGAATATAGACTTCGGTCAAAAAAAAATCGAATATAGACTAAAAGCACATACTAAGAAAATACATAATTTTTGTTAAATAAAAAAACTAAAATTAATACAATTTTGTAGGGACCATAGTTTTTCTTTTACAAATTTCGGGATTAATGAACAAAAAAAATTATAGAATAAAAATATTTCTTATCCCAATTTAATTGATAAATATTTATTAAAAGTTAAATCTAAGTAATTAAGAAATGTAGATTATAATAATATTTCTATTTTTTTTATAACTAAATGTTAAATAAAGATGTAAACATCAATTACTTAATGTTATCAATCTAATATTTAATTTTGAATGGAGCCTACTACTTTTTAGAATCACTTTCTAAAAATGAATGGAAGTTTTTATATCAAAATCGGATAGGATTCTACTTGACTAACCCTTACCCAAACCTTGAGCTTTTGACCATATTTGATATTGTTTATGCTTTACCTTTTTCGTCAAAAAAGAATATGCTTACCTTTACCTGTCTTTTTCGCTCATTAAGAGTGATGGATCCAAAAATATTAAGGGTTTGTTTGGAACCACTGATGGTTAAAGGAAAGAAGCATAAGAGGAAAGAAAGTTTATTGATCTTTGTGCTTCCATAGTTTGGTTCTCTTATAAACAGCTAAGGAAAGAAAGTTTTATGTGGGTCCTATGCCAGAAAATGTTTCTCTTCAAATTGGTGAGGAAACTGCACGGATTGACACTGTTGGTTAAAAAGTCATGGAAACCACTCAATTAATACAATAAAATAATGCTAGTATATATATCAATGTAGGGATATTTATGTCATTTAATAAAAATATATCTATCTTTCCTTCAACTTTCTTTCCACTTTCTTTGATACCAAACAACAAAATAATCATCTCGCTTTCCATTCACTTTCTACTCACTTTCATTCCTTCAACAATCTTTCCTCTTACTATCTTTCCTTTCACTTTCTTTGATCATCCAAACATACCCTAAGCTTGAATGCAATTTTTTTCTCCTATTTTAATCAAGCTGTAATTTTGACCTCCACGTTTTTAATTATGCAGTTTTGATCCTTCATTTTAAAAAAATTATTATCTAATTCGACGTGTGGTTCTGTCAAAAAAAAAACTAATTCGATGTGTGGTAATAAATTAGGTGAGTTGACATAAAACCAATGATTCAATTTTGTACCCAATTTAACAAAGCACAATGTCGGAAAAACGCTTCATTTACCATTAAGAGGTGTGGGTTTGAGTCGTGAAGTGGAGAACATTAATCATCCTACTTTAAAGAAAAAATTATAGTTAATTTATAAAATAATATTATTTATAACCAAGTTGTTTGGCCTTCCGTGGCAAGGATCTCCTTCAAAGACGTACATGGGGAATACAAGGTTTCAATCTTAGGGAAAACAACGTTTGATCAGTACGCATGCCATTACGCATGAGTCAGATTAATCGCCCATCATTGATGGGTCGGAAATAGGTGCGAAAGCCTAAAAAAAAATCATACATGTAAAATTATGTTTGATTGTAAATCAGAAATAATGTTTGATAGTATTAACTTACCATTTCATTTTGATTCATCCAACACTAAATTGAGATATGATATAATAACTTATCATAATATTGTTTTTCTTATCGTGACCACAAAACGAGCTCTTAATTGGTAAACATGTAATTGTACTCTTTTTTTTTTCCCTTAACAAATAAAGTGACAAATATTAGAGCAAATTTTAGTGTGCTGAATTGGATGACCACTACATTACAATATGAGTTTTGTTAACTTGTGCCTTAAGGACACAAGATAAAAAATTAAATAAAGAAATTTAATATTGAAAATTGTGCATTCAAAACCTAAGAAGCTTAAAAATTTATATTTTCAATATAATATTTATTATTTGATTCTATTTTAAGATTCTTATCTTGTGCTCTAAGAGCACAAGTTAACGTTTCCTTTACGATATTAGTAGATTTGGTGTTCTGTTTAAGACAAATATCATTAACGGTTGGAACACATTTTTATGAACACAAAACTCTATTGTGCTAGAAGAAAGAAAACACACAATTGTTCACTTTAAATTGGGAAAGAATTAAACTGTATAAAATTGGAAAAGATTACTCAATTATTCACTTCTCATACACATATATACACATCACAGAGTTAGTCACTTAACAAACTTTCCTATTTTTAATATCTACAAATGATAGTGTTCCGATACAATACATGATGTTTCGATATATAGTTATATGAAAAACATGAATTATTCATCTATCTCAACACACCAACTTAATTCATATTCTATAAAGTCTCAAGTCCTATTTGATCTCGTAAATTTTGAAACACTTGCAATGCCATTGCTTTGGTGACATTTACCATGGGAAAGGTTAATCCATTCCCACCATGGAAAAAGTGACATTTTAACCTCCAAATGCAAGTCAATAAGTTGTAAGAGGTTTTTTTTTGTGTGATGGTTTTGACAAAAAAGAAAAGAATGGAATATTAAATTAAATTTTGAATTACATCTCTCATCTAAAATAACACTACTATCTTCACCTCTCATGCGCGGTTCTTAAAATAATCATCCGTTGAGTTGATTTTAATGATAAAATTTAATAAAATATTTTTATTAATTATAGTTAGCGGAGTATTTAACTGAACTGTAATTCAGTTAATATGTTGTGTGTCTGGGTTTTATGGACTGAACGTAATAAGAGGGTGTTTAATAATTCTATTTCTCATATGCCTAGGTTGCTGGATAAAGTAAAATATTTGTCTTTAGGTTGGCTGAAAGCTAGAAAAGCTACCTTTGTATTTGATACTGATAGGTGGTGGTCAAGCCCTTTACATTGTCTGGGCATTGGCTAAGTTGATGTTTGTGTCTTGTGTATTTGATCGGACATTGTAGTTTCTTGAGGAGTCTTTGTGGCACGTCTTGTGCTATTGAGGCTGTTGCGCGTTGTTAATATAATTTCATTTTTTATTGTTCAAAAAAATATGTTTACAGATATACCCTCGTAAAAAATAATACAATATCATATTAAACTTGGTATTACATCTCCTTGTAAATTTGTTTGCTTTATACACCATCAAAATCATCTCTCACTTTATTCCATTTTTAACCTTTAATATTATTTTTTATTTAAAAAACTATCCACGTAAAAGAGAAAAACTTCCCACGAAGTGCTTAATTTTTAGTACGGTATGCTTTTTTTGTTTTTTTTTTTGGTACAATTGTACTGTTTGCTATACGTTGGTTTTTAATTGATTTTTTTTTTGTTTCTGTTGGTTGAAATATTATTCTAGATTTGATGTTTTTTATACCGTTTCTTTCTATTAAATTCATATCTAAATATTTATTTATTCCTTTAAAAATTTATAAATAATGAATTATTTTTATGTTTTCCTTTTAACATATTTACCAATATAAATCAAAAGAAATAATTTTCCATGACATAGGCCTAAAATTGTGTAGAAAGCCCAATAAATAAAATAACATTTTTCATATACTAAGTAGGGTCCAAATTTTTGTAAAATGTAAAAAACAAAAAGTTAAGAAAAGGTTAAAGGTGAACAATCTCAATCATTCAATTTTTTTAATAATATATCTATGGCCAAAATCTACCTTTCCTATGGTGGGAAAGGATTAGACCTTCCCATGATAAATGTCACCCATTGCTTTAGTGTAAGGTATCACTTTTGATGTACCTACAAGAAAAGAGAAATTACTCTAAAAGGGAACAAAAGCTTCGTTAAGATTATTCTAATATAATTAAATTTTTCATTCATTCATTCATTTGATAATGATTACACTGACCAATCACTTATTTATAACATCGACATTCTAACAACTTAAATAATGACTCACTATAATGATCACTCTACATCCTTTCAGCATGATTCATCACTTAGCGTAACTTAGACCCATTCTATTCTATTAGTTCTACATTGGTCATTAAATTTAGTTGACAGATATGTAATTTGCTTTCACTTTTGCAATGCACGGGTGATAGGTTCTCTTTGCTAACTTGCTCGCTCAAGTCGTGGAACCTCATCTCCATGACTTTACTCCTTCCATGTGCAATAGGATTATCTTCTAAACTTATGGCAAACTTATTGTCAATTCTCAATGTCACAACTTCACATTCTTCGTGACTAATACCATTCTTCGTAACTATATAGAATTTAGGACCAATGTCATTCTCTTATGTATCTTTGGATAGTTGCTATTCGGGCTCAACTGGTGCCATCTCAAACTTCTTTAATATCTCACTTGCATATCTGCTTTAATGCCAAGAAAGAAGGATACATGATCTAAATCAGACATCTCAAAGTCCTTTTTCATGTCATCTTTGAATTCACTGATGTAGGCTTGTGATCAACAAATCATACAAACACAACACTATGATTCCTTTCTCACATACACCATGTTCAGTGATACACTTTGAAAAACCAATTTCACTTAGAAACTGGTTAATTATGTTGTTCCAAGATCTTGGAGCTTATTTGTGCCCGCAGAGGTCTTTTCTAAGTTTATACTCCTTTGACTCTTGATTTTTCACGACAAATTCAAGAGGTTGCAGTTGCACAGTATATAGTCCTTCAAATCATTCTTGTGTCAATCCCACTAATATTAAGAATGTCCACAACTTTCTACTAAAATCTTCTAAAGTGAGCAGCCCACTTTAGGGTGTAAATTGAGCAGTATCACCGGTTTATGAACAAATTAAAGGTAAAACAAATCACGAGTTTATTACAATAACAACTCTTGATTTTCTCCTTTTACACTTTGCTCACTTTAGATGATTTTTGTCCAAAATCTTCTTAGGATCATTTGTCAAAACTTTTCACCATAATTTAGGATCATGTAATGCGACTTTTGCTGAACTTGGGGGTTTCATCTTGGCATCAAACTAGCCAGGACGTTAAATAATTCTAGTTTGATTTTCAAGTTGTCAATTTGATATGCGCAGTGCAAATGTCTCATTTCTTTAACCTCTACTAGATCTATCTGATTGTGAATGGTCTACATACACATCTTCGGTCAAGCAATTTGTGGTGCAAATTTACTAACGAACTTTGGCCACTAAAGTTCTTTTAGCTACTCAACCTTTGACCAATGTATACTACCTCGTTTACCTCATTAGCTTTTTTTTATCAATATTTTTGGAATCTCATCTCTTTCAACCAAAATAAATAAAAGTTTTTTTTTTTATAATTTCCTTTTTATTATTAAAAAATGAGACCAAACACATAATTGATCGGTTAAAGAATTTCATAATTTTGGTATAATTTTTATAAAGATAAATGCTAACCAATACTTTGAAGTCAATTGTTAAAATAAATCTTAACATAAGTATAACCTTATATAAAGTATAAACCCCCACAATTAATTTTAGTGGTTTTAACATGCATTCTACCTTTAAAAATATTTGTAAATTTCTCCGATACAAAATTTAATACATTAAACATATTATCTCTCTTGATTTTAACATTTAATTTCATAAATATATTTATTTTTCAATTGATAGGATTTCACTAGACCATCTAGTCCCTTCTTTAACAAGTCTAAAACCAAAACACACTCATTCATTAACGATAGTCTTCATTTACAAAACCAAGCAAAAGTACCCGCTTTTACTTTAACCGGTAGTACCGCCAAATTTCCAAAACTGTGTGCTTTGTTTTTTCCCAGAGTTTGGATCACACACCATAACATAAGAAAGGTACTCAAAAAGATAACGAAGCCATTGAGTAGAAAGCTACCACCTATACAATGTGAGCTTCATTCTAGTTCTAGATCTAAAAGATAAATTAAGACTTAAATAGATAAATTAAAAAAAGAAAAGACCAAGTGATAGATCAGCTTCATGATAAATTATCCTATGAGAAAAGCATTTTGAGATCTTGAATCCTGGAAGTCCGAACTTCATCATCAGTGAGAGCACCAGATATCATCTTCTGCTTCTTGGCTTGCACTTGTTGCAACCGATCTTCCACTGTGCCCTGTTCACAATACCAATGAATCTTTTCATTAGTCAACCAAAAATAGGGGGAAGTCAACAAAACAGTATTTGAGGACCCTTTTTTAGGACATGTGACCTCTTAAAAGGATACAGGAGATTGCTTAAGAAAAACGTGGTCAATGTTAGAAAAATGCATTCTCTATCCAACAAACTAACTAAAGACATCAAGTACAAAAATAATGAGAAATGCATAAAATATGGCTGCTCAACTTTTGTTGCAAAGTCAAGATAAGCAGCATAAAATAACATAGAAGCCAGCCACCCATGTAGTTTGATAAGATAACTAGTAAAATAATGTTTAATTCATGTTCAATCCTTTTCAAAATTAACATGTTCAATCCAAGAACATTTGACTAATAATTAAGATGTCAGCTATATTGTTCTTGGTGTTTTGAACATGTGAAGGTGAATAGGATTATTGCATGAGCTAATAGTTCTAGGGAAGCTGTGAAAATGAATTAGCTAACCTTCACAATGAATCTTCTTACAGTAACCCTTCTCTTTTGCCCAATACGATGAATCCTCATTATTGCTTGCTCCTCAACTGCAGGATTCCACCATGGATCCTATATTTTCATTACAAAAGCTCAGAAAATTGTAGTTCGACATCACATTCAAAAGTTGTGCACTGGGGGTATTATGTAACGAGTATACTATACATACCATTAAGAAAACATTTGAGGCTGCAGTCAAGTTCAAGCCCACACCACCAGCTTTTAGTGACATCAACAAAACCTGAAAAAGAACAATGGGGAAAAAGTGCAAAACACCAGCTAATCAGGTGGTGCTAAAGTTTATCGAAAATGATTCAGTTCAACTTGACTTTACTTACCCTTTTCTCTTTTGTTTCGTTAAATTCTATCAGAACTTTTTCTCTCTGCTTCTGAGTCAACTTTCCATCAAATCTTAAGAATCCTATCCCTCTCCTCCTCAATGGATTCTCCAACAGATCAAAAAATGAAGTCCATTGACTAAAAACAATACTTTTTTCATCGGAATATTTCTGACTATGTTCTAAGAAATCAAAGAGCTTAGAAACCTTTGAAGACTCCGTCAAATTGTTCTCGATGTCAACCTTGAATGGGCTTTCCGATGGAAGTACAATAAGATCGTTTTTCTTGAGTATTTGACGGCAGATTGGGCACTTACCACCCATTGAAGTACCCCAACAATTGAATAGGCATTCTCTGCAAAACTGATGTGCACATGGTGTAAAAACAGGATCATCTGGTGATTCCATGCATATAGCGCATTCTACAGTTTCACCCTTTTGAATATGCCCCAAAACCTCATCAATGTATCCACGAGATTGGATAGAGTTTGAAGCAGAGGCAGAATTCTGTAGGAAATTACTAGCAAGTTTATTCAGTTCTGCATTTTGTGGTGCATCACTTTCGCAGCACATATTAGATGATTCGGTATGAGACTCGAGGAATTTTCTTGCAAGTCTGCTCAAGTCTGCATACTTGGCAGTATCACTCCCACTGCAAACATTGCAAAATTAATTATTATTGGTAGAAGAATTAGGAATGGAAAGAACAGTTGAATGTGTTTGCCACACCGACCTCATGACCAAAAACGGATGGTTGCAGCACCGTCTTAACTGCATTAGTAAGTCAAGGATATTTGCATAGTGGTTAAGAACCTTTCCTTGTGCAACATACTGCTCAAATTGGACCTGTTTGAATTGAATGAAACGGTTTACATGTCAAACACAAATAGTTACCTATAGAAACCCAATAATCAAGGGGAGAACAAATTTCTAGTAAAACCTATGACAAAAGTGAAATAAATTGCTATTCAAATATTTACAGATAGCAAGCTGTGACAACTTACTTTAGCTCTCAGGAAGAGAGCATCATAGAAGTCCCGTTCAGATTCCGACTGCTCACATTCAATCAATTGAATATCAGTTGGTGGCAGGACAAGTATAGGCCTACAAAAACATGGCATAACTGATAAATATCACTATAAATAAATAAATAAATTCACACACAATTAATTGAATACCTAAATATATAATTGATATATATTATTCTAAATAAATTCAGGCATGCATATTGAAAGAGACACAGTGCACATGAAGTGAGAATGATTACCTTCCTTCTTTATCCTTTGTTTCCTTGGTTCTCCTTAACATCAATGTCCTCAAAATTCCCTTGACCAATTTCAGGGCTCTTTGATCACCCTGCTCATAAGGCTTTTGAACCAACTTAGTCCACCTATACAGAAGCAAATTAAAAAAAGTAACGATCAGAACTGTGAAGTAAAGGTCTTAAATAACTCAACAATGATCAAATTTAGACTAGTTACAAATTAGCATAACATTTGACAACATTTGACATACCACTGCCAGCTGCACCAAGGTTGCACACGCAAGAAAGACAAGAGACTGAATAGATCTTCCAAGGTATTCTGGAATAGAGAGCATCCCAAATTCAGAATGTTAGTTCCAGACAATGAAATCTTATGCTTAATAAACTATAAGCTCATTATAGTAATAAACTAGTTAGTACTGAAATGCTGATAAAATAAATATTTATAGATTGTGAGGGCGACTACTTTTATCCTAGCAATTTTATAATTGTGGCGGGCAAGTACACACAATGGTTTCTGATAATTCACCTGAAGTGGTGTTCCAGTTAGACACCAGCGGCAGTGTGATGACAGAGCAATAGCAGCCTCAGCAACCTGGCTTTTATGGGCTTTTATATGATGAGCTTCGTCTAGCACCACTCTGTGCCATTGGACCCTGTGGTAGATGCTATTCTCCCTTTCCTGGTTTCAAAAATCAGGGAACCCAATGTAAAGAAACTTCAGTGTGCAAATTGACGAAAATAAAATACAGAGAAACATTTCCTTACACTTTTATAAGAAGCTGATAGGACACCATAAGTTGTCAAGACAACATCATACTCCAACAGCAAATCAGGATTATTGGTTCTTCCGCCACCATAATGAACAAATACGGATATGCTGCCTGGTTTTGAATGCGTTTCAAGTTCATCCTGAAGATTTTGAATACTTGTAAATTACCTTTCACATAAATATTAGTTGAGATACATAAAAGAACAACCATTCTTTTCTAATTGGCCTAATTAGAGAGGAATCTCACCTTCCACTGACCTAACAACGCCATAGGACAAACAATCAGAGTGCCGCCTTCTAGATTAGATGACAGGCTAACATTCCTCCTCTTAGCTGAAAAAATATTGTCATATACGCTCTCTCCATCACTGTCTTCTGACTTCGCCCTGCCTGGATTACTAAGAATCAGTGCAATTGTCATAACAGTCTTTCCAAGTCCCATTGCATCTGCCAGAATCTATAATTTAAAAATACAAAACCGCAAATAAGATAAACTGTTCAAACAGAAGGCAGCATGTAGAGTTCTAAAATTTGATGGCTTTAAACAAACTCACTCCTCCTCTTGCCATCTGTGTTGCTTGTGGAAATTTCTTTGCTGCCTCCCCAGTAAATATGTTGACATATATTGACCTCCTGTTAAAAAGTGTGGCAGGTTTAGTTCTATAATGATATCGAGGTAAACGCTTAAATTTGCTTGTGGAATCATGTACTATTTGTACTAACCCATTGCATATATTGTAGGCAGACCAGCAAGGATGTAGATTTCTCTCAGCATTTTCATCATCACCTCCCTTCTCAATTTTTGTCATCCAATACAGAGCTTGACTCTGGTAAGGCTTTAGACTACACATGAGTGTCTTTGGGGCTTCCTTCTCCTAAAGATATGGAAGACATAAAAAGGTCAGTTACACAATAGAGAAGTTGCATACAAGCAGTTGAAATTGGAACACATTTTATATACCTCCAGGTCAAAGACTTCTGCAGCTCCTACAAGTTTGTTCAAAGCTGACTCCGAAAGTGCTTGTTCATCCTCAGTTGTCGCTGGAAGTGGCTCACTGACGCCTTTTCGTCGCTTATTGACAGGAATTACTGAAACTTCATCTGAATCAAGCTGGTAATATGAACAGCAAAATTAGGCCTCTAGCATGAAGACATTGCTTAAAAGAGAATTCGGCAACATTCACAATAATGATATTCAATTCAATACACCATATTAAACAACAATATCATGAAAGCTAAAATCTATTAAAAAGGGAAATAATAATGCAATAATTCAAACATACTTTAAGCACGCGCTTCCGAGCCTTCATTTCCTCAGGGGTGAAATCAGCCTAGATAAAAATAACAACAACTAGTTACAAATGCACCGTTAACAAACATACATGGCAAAACAATTACAAAATATAGAGATTCATTACCTTCCTATACGGCTCAATCTCTAGCATGTTTAACAAGGTGAGCAGTGGATATGCAGCAGAGTTAATGTTACCACAAGCCTCTAGTCTCCAAGAGGTATCAACAGACTCAGAGAATACAGAGTGATGAACATAAAAACTGCCCAAATATTGATCAATTAGGTTCATCAACTAATAAACTCAACAAAAAAAACTGTTACATTTAACCTCAAAAAGTGTACTTTTAAGTTAACCATACAAAAAGCACTTAAGGAAATGCACTTAAAACATCAAATTCAGATGAAATATTCAATAGAACACAAAAAACCAAATAAAAGTGAAAGTTTTCATTGATATCATTCCAACTAAACTAACCAAATAAACCAGAAATTACTTATACCTCACTAACAACATTATTTCCTGCATCATTTCAAGCTCATACGGCGTAGCAATGCATCGTCCTCGAACCTTAACATTTCCAGATTGCACAAGAGGAATCACAGATTTAGCCCATTCCATTGGCAGCCTCCCAACCTTTAGAACACACCAACATAACAAAAATGTATCACATTCAATTCCTTCCAAAAAAAAAACATCAAAACAATCTCACATTGCATTTTAAACATTGCAATCAATAAAATAAAAAACTTTAAATTCTAAACATTGCAATCAATAAAATAGCATACTTTAAACTCTAACAATAACAAAAATGTAACTTTTTAAGGATAAAATTAGTACCACTCCAGAACGTTTGGTCGAGACACGAACGATCCATTGAAACTTATACGATGTTTGTGGATTCGGAAAATCAAAATGAATAATCTCATTATCAACCAATCTCCTCACTCCTTTAGCAGTAGAAGTAGCAATCTCAATCTTCCTTCCCAATAACGACCACCCAGGCTCAACAGGAAACTCACCATCCTCAAGATTCGGAATATGAATCTTCTTCTCCTCAACTGCCTCCTTCTTCACCACCTTCAAAACCCTAACTTCATCACTCACAGCTTCTTTCCCCTTCACCGCCTTCAACACTTCCACTTCATCATCACTAACCGTTTTCTTCTCTGCACAAACCGGTTCAGCCAATGTTGGTTGTTTAACCTGTTCAACCTTAACCGGTTCAGCCATAACGGGTCCAACCTTAACCGGTTCAGCCATAACCGGCTCAACCTTAACCGGTTTAGCCATAACCGATTCTTGTGTATCACAAACCACATTGAGATTAGGAACTTCTTCCATTGATTTCACCGATTCTTGCGTCTCGAAAACCACATCACCATCAGAACTTTCTACCTTCGTTTGAATCATCGATTCAGCTTCCATTGATTTCAACGATTCGTCAACAGAAGCAACTTTCGTATCATCAAACGCGAGCATCGAACGTGGTTCATCAGAAACCGTCACCGCCGCCGGTGATTGAAAAGCGACGGTGACAGATTTCGCTTCATCTTCAAATTCTTGTGGTTCATCCTTGACTTTGATGATCGAAGTTTTGCATGCATCAGACTCGTCAGAGTTAGGGTTTTGATTCGGCGGCGTTGCGAGGACGCGAGCACCGCCGCCGATGCTGGTTCGGGCACGGACGACGGTTAGAGGCTGAGCTACGAGAACGCGGTTGCCGTTTCTATAAACGACATTGTCGTTTTCCATTTTAATGAAAAAAAGTAGAAAAATTTTTAGGAAGAGAAAGATAGCGACAGTGACGAGAGTGGAGAAAGTGAAAGGGTTTATAAATGGTGAAAGAAGCGCGAGTTTTTTCAGCGAGAATGGCGCGAAATAGCTTTCATTTTTTTGGTTCTGATGTTTCGGTAACTGTAATAGTTAGTGGTGTAAATTTCGTTTCGGTAATTAATGTAATTGTTTTGAAAATGGAATACTTTTTATACGAAATCACCGTGAGTGATGATTCTATGGAGAAACCCTCCTCCTAGTTTCTGGCGTCAAACAAAAAATATCATTTTAGAATAATATCCTACTCCATCCGTCCCAAATTGTACGACGTTTTGAATATTTCACACATATTAAGAAATGCGATTAATATTGTGTGGAAAAAATATATTATGAGTTGTTTTATAAAATTATCCTTAATAAATAATATGAGAAAGATAAACGAAAGAATTGAAAGAAGGGAGAGTAATAAATAATTAAGGTTATTATAGAAAAAGTAACATTAATGTTGCATTGGTATTGTAAAGCGAAAAAAAGAAGTCTTATTTCTTTCTCGTATTAATTTCTTTATTTGTTAAGTATCTTTATCTTTCTTTGATTCTTTTGATATTTCAAAGCAGAAGCATGTTAGTTTAGTAAAATTCTCAAGTTTTTTATAACATTATTACATTTCTTAATTTATGTGTAAAAATATTAAACGACATTTATTTTAAAATAGATGGAACATGTACTTGATGAGATTTAATGGAGTGTAGTTTATTTCATTAATTATATTTTCCATCGACCCCGCTGCAGGACAATTTTGTAAGGGGACGCTCTCAAGGAAGCATGGTGTTTGGTTTATCAATCTGGCTCCCACCGAGTCTCCTTGGGCTCTTATTATTTGGAGGACTTACATTCTACTGTCACATTCTTTTATTTTTTTGGAGAATAATTCACAAAAAATGCCAACTGATGAGCAAATGCGTAGGAGAGTTTTGCTAATGCCGAATCTTTCGACCATCTATTTCTCACTTGTCTATTTGTCGCATCTCTCTAGATCTAGTTGGGTGGTTTACTGTGTTGTTCCAAATCTTTTATCCATGCTACCAAGACTCGAATTATTAATTATGTAACCTTTAATGGCAACAACGCTCATATGGTTGATGTTGTTGAGAGCGGAAGGCCGAAGGATCACAACCTGCAAAACAATATAGAATAAAACGTAAAACTTGAGGTGTGATTATGTCATTGGATTAAAAAATTATCCGTAGAATTACGCAACTTCCCTAGAATACAACAGTTCCTCTCGATGGTAAACATAACGAGTGATGAGATCACGAGTTCACTGAGCATGTGAAAGGAAACTTTTAAAAAAATTGACATGACAAGAAGCATTAAAAGTTCATTTTTCTTCATTTTAATAAGCAATTTTCGTTTTTTATTTTGGGTGAATTTTTAGATGGTCTTTGGTATTCTCCTAGCCTCTTCAAATGCTTCAAAGTAGTGTTGTAAGTTATTATAGTGGCTAGTGGAAATTTTAATCATGTTAGTGCCAATTTTCTAGGTAATAAACATGCACTTATCAATGTATTTGGTAAATACATGGTAGTGGAAATTTATCTTTAGTATTCCAAGCCTAGACTATAAATAACAAGCTCATGTAATTCTCAAATGACAATTTGAAGATTAATATATTTGAGTTTTCTTTATTGTGAGAGCTTCTCCTTTGTTCTTGGGTCAAGAACTTTTATAGTGATGGTTCTATCGGCAGGTTGCGGTTAGGGTCACACTTTATTTGATAACTTTGGTTCTACCGGCAGGTCGTGGTTAGGGTCAAGTTTCTTATTTAATAACTATGGTTCTACCGGCAGGTCGCGGTTAGGGTCAAGTTACTTTGTCATACCCCAATTTTTGACTTAAGACACCACTGACACGCGTCATTCGGTCCGAATAATCTCCGGCTTTTCGAACGAAATTTCGGCAGAGAGGTATTTTAAAATGCCTCATTTTTAGGTCTTGATTCAGGTCTTCTTCTCACTTTTTATTATTTTTAGTCTTTTTTATTATTTTAATTCATTTTCATCTTTTATTTATTTTATTATTATCCATTATTTTAATTTATTTCATTTTTTAAAATTTGTAGTTTATTCGTATTTATCACCTCTTATTTATTTTTATTTTTAGTTATAGATAAGTCCAAAATAGTTCAATGGGTCACAAAAATGTCCAGGTACATATCACAATTTCCGAACCGATCACCTTTTCCTCCTCCCCAAGCCAAGGAACACAGTTTTTTTAAACAAACCCTAATCCCAATCTTATAAAAAGCAACCTTCAACAACACAATTGACACACAATTTCACCCAACAACACAGTTTTCAGAACCCTAGTTTTCTTTTTCAATTTCAGTTTTATTTCTTTAGAACCCTAACCACCACACAACAAGTATTTTCCCTATTTTTTTTAGTTTTAATTTGGCTTTATTTTTTCGTTTGAAACTTTTTACGATAGTATTTTGATAAGAACTCTGAAGCATCTTTTCTTTTCGACTGCATGTTTCAATTTTCCATTTATTCTTGTACTCACGTCACTGTTCCAAATCAAAATTAATTGCCTTATTGTTTTAGCTTGCTATTACGTTACCCTATTATTATTGGCATGTTGCTCTTCCAGTTTCCAAATTCCTATATCTTATGACTATCTCTTTGATTCTAATTTAATGGCTTTCCCTTTATTCATATATGATCTGATTTCTACACATGTTTCACTTCAATTGTGAATTGCTATATTATCACTACTGCAACCGTATTATGTACTGTGCAGGGCTTTTTAAATTTTCGATTAACTATGTGCGGTTCCAATCCTGCAAATAAAATGCCGTAGCTATTCTTTCTAGATAAAGTTTCCATCATTAACAGGTGTTTGCCGTGGCTGTCCTATTCCATTCCAATTGCGAGGCCGTGGCTGCTTCACAAGGTTAAAGAGATTCCATTGTTGGCCCTTTTGCATTCTTTTAATTTCTTCATGCATTTTTACTCTACTTTAGCATTTTATTTTTCTTTTCTCATACATTTTATTAGTTTAGGTTTATTATTTTGCAACCTTAGTATTACTCATGCATATTTGTTTAATTTTCGTTATTTATTTTATCGCATGGACTTTAGAATGTATAGTTAGGTTTAGTGTAATTTATTTATTTTATTTATCGCAGACTCTAGAATGTATTAATAGGTTTTTTTTTGTAATAGCTTAGGTACATGTGTGCGTGAGTGGGTGTATGTCTTATTCTTATGCCCCTAGTTTAGGTTAAAGGTTCTCGTGGTGTTCCAACGCCACCATGAGTTACCTACGCTTTACTTTTCTGCTCCGTTAGCTTTAACTTTAGTTTAGTCAATATTAAAAAAACAACAAAAACATGCAAATAACAAAAAACACAAAAATATTTTCATAAACAAACCTTGATCCTAAATCAAGTGATCGTTTTTCATTTTATTTTCTTAAATCAAACATTAATCAATTTAATTTTATCATGAGTCCATTTTCTTTAACATAAAAAACACAAACAAATACTCATTTGCCACTTGGCTTTTTGTTTTATTTCAAACCTTTTTCAAAACTAATAAAAAACACTCAACAAATCAAACGGAAATTTCTACCCCGAACTACGAGGTTCTGATCCCTCACGGGTACGTAGGCAAAGGACTCAGTCCTTCCGAATCAATAAAATGTAGATAATTAGGTCATTTTTCTTTTTTAATCACTATTCTCAAATTCTTTCTTTCAAATAAAAACAAGCAAGTTTATAGCACAAAAAGTAAAATAAAGTCGAAAAGTTCTCGTAGAGTACTAGGAATATTTAGGGTGCTAATACCTTCCTTAAGTATAACCAACCCCCGGACCCCACCTTTAAATAAATTTTTTCAATCAAAAGTCGTGAAATAATTAGTGAGTCAAAAGCTAATCAAATAGCCTTGACCTCCGAAAAATGGCGCGACATACTTGTTTTCAAGACGGTCATATCAGTCTCGTATCAGTTGGTATCAGAGCTTCGGCTCTTGAAATCAGGTGCTATCTATCTTATATTATTTTTTTCTTAAAAAAAAAACAAAAAAAGGTTCCACCGTTGTTATTTGTTTCATTTCGTGTCATCTTTTCTTATTTTATTCCTTTGAATTTTGTAGTATCAATATCAATTTATTTAATCTTCTTATTCCAAAAAAAAAAAATTGATAACAAAAAAACAATCAAGCAAAAAAAAATTAAAAAAAAAGAAGTAGTTTTCAAAATAAACGAAGGAAAAAAGAAAAAAAAAAAAGAAGAATTTTTGTTGTTGTTAAGTTTGTATCTTTTAGTGGTTCTTCATGGAAGACAAACAAAGGAATAATTGTTTTTTTACTAGATGTTTTGTGAATGATAAATTGTGTAGTTTGGCCGTTGACAGAAAATATTGGATCAATGTGGCCAGTACAACCATGGTTGAGAAGTTTCAACTTTCGGTTCCTGAACATCCAAAACCATATATTCTTTTTAGTCTCGAGGATCCGGAGTTTAAAGATATGGCTGATGTTCTCGTGACAAAACAAGTACGGGTGTCATTCATACTTGGAGAATATGAAGATGAAGTTCTATGTGATGTGGTGTCTTCCAAAACAAGAGATTTGTTACTTGGGCTTCTGTGGCTGCATAAACATCGAGCAAAGTATGATCAACACATGATCAAGTGATCACTCTGACAAATGATCAAGTGGATCAAGATCAAATCATGAAAAGAGAGACTGAGAAAGAAATGGTTGAGAGTTTGGTCAATGAGGAAAATCAAGAGAGAGAGATCGTGAAAAAAAGAGCGATAACAAAAAAGAAGAGAATAAGGTGAATGAAAAGAAAGAAATTTTTTAGCCTACTATTACAATTGTACCTTCATCTAGATTGTTTTGGTTGGTTAAGTGTTGGAATTCTTCTAATATTTTTCAATATACTAACCTTTCTTCTCTAAGTCATGAAGGGAATCAAGTGAATCAAGAAGAACTTCCTCAAAGTGTAGGAAACAATTATGAGATTTGGAAATACGCATATGTTCAAGCATCTTTGAGGGGAGGAGAATGTAATTTACTCTAGATTCATTTATTAAATTATGTATGTGGTCTATAATAAAGACCATATACATCATTTATTAAATAAATCTAAAATACAAAGTTTTGCTTATAACAGTAACCAGAGGGTATACATACCAAGTCAAATTTAGTTAGTACACTTAAAACACATTTAAAATAATCAAGTCTCATAAATATCACCTATCAAATAGGTAGAGTAATTCAAAGGAGGTTCATGAGGTGACATATAGTATTACCTTTAATTTTCAGGATGAAGAAGTGGAGTGTCCAGGATTCAAATCCCGGCTCCTGCATATAATAATACATGTCCATGCCAATTGAATTATTATCTTCATGAGGACAATACCTTTTATTCATATGTTATTGAAACTAATTTCTAAATTAAATCAATCAAAATAAAATAAATAATTTTTAAAATAACTTCAAAAATACAACAAATGTTTGCCTTCCAATTTTGATCGTAGAATATTAGATGAGTTCCACGTTCACCCTAGGATTCGTCGTTTTCAAGGACATCTTTCCTGTTTTTTTCCAGCCTGCCTACATCAACCTGGACTAAAGATAATATGATGGCTCCAATGAAGGTGCATCATATGACATTTTTCACTATGTTTTTAGTATTTTTCTGTGCATTTGAAGATAAATAATACTACAAGAAAAACACAAAACTGAGACGGAATTTGGGACACTATTATGACATAAATATTTTATTAAATATATCTTTATTGTTTTGGGACGAAATTGAAATTTTGTCCCAAATTTGAGACGGATTGTCCGTTCTGTTTCAAAATTGGGACGAAATTTTTATTTCCGTCTCATATTTGAGTCAAAATTTATATTTTAGTTCAAAATTTTGTGAAAAATGAGGGCGGGAATTTTGGCGCCAATATTGTGACGGAAATATATAATCTCTTTGAACTAGAGAAGTTGTCAATAGTTTGAGGAACAAATTGTATTGTTTTCACTCGAGTTGTTGCAATTCACTTTTATCCTAAATCATGCAACTTCATAGGTACTTTGAGTGTTTTGTAGTGAGAAATCATGTAAATCGACAAATCAAGATATTACGTGAAGGATCAAGGATATGAAGATTGAAGTCAATGGTTCTTAAAAGGTTTTTGAAAACAATACAAAGTGAACAAAATTCATTTCAAGTTCCTAGGAGTTTTCAGACGGAATAACGATAAAAAGGAAAGAAAACGCAAGATTTCGCGCCACATGGGCTGCCTTATTGGCCCCTGTATACGCAATCTACGCACAGTTGTGGGCAAAAATCACATGTAGCTTGTTTTTCAAGCAGAAAAACCTAGTTTTCTTCTCTTAAACAATAAGTAATCATATTCTATAAATAGAGACCATTGCACTCATTATTTTTCATTCAGAAAGTTAGCGGTTCAAGGCAAGGGTCAAGCATCAAATTTCATAGGCAGTATCTTCATCCTCCTCTTGTTATCTTTAGAGTATATTTCTCTATTGTTTTGTTATGATGTTTGTTTCCATGAGCAACTAATCCTGTTGATTAAGGTTCTAAGATAAACCCATTTTTATTTGTTTGATTCAATTAATAAAGTTTCATTCAGTTATGTTTTCCTTGTGTCCAATTTAAATTAGTCATTGTCTATTCTTAATATATCTTGGGTCTATAGTACAAAATGACGGAGAAATAGAAGCAGATGTAAGTCATCGCATTCAAGTTGAGTGGTTGAAATGGAGAAAAGCCTTCGATGTTCTGTGCGATAAGAAAGTACCACTTAAGTTGAAAGGAAAGTTCTATCGGACATCAGTTAGACCGGCGTTGTTATATGGTACGGAGTGTTGGGCGGTTAAGAGTCAACACGAGAATCAAGTAAGTGTAGCAGAGATGAGGATATTGCGCTGGATGAGTGGTAAGACTAGACATGATAGGATTAGGAATGACACCATCAGAGAGAGAGTGAGGGTAGCACCTATAGTAGAAAAGTTGGTAGAAAATAGACTTAAATGGTTCGGGCATGTTGAGAGAAGACCCGTAGATGCCGTTGTAAGAAGAGTAGATCAAATGGAGGAAAGTCATGTTAAAAGAGGTAGAGGAAGACCTAAGAAAACTATTAGAGAAACCATTAGGAAGGATTTAAAGGTCAATGAGTTGGACTCAAATTTGGTTTATGATAGAACACTATAGCGTAATTTGATCCATGTAGCTGACCCCATTTAATGGGATAATACTTGGTTGTTGTTGTATTGTCTATTCTTCATGTTTTTTCAAAAGAGATCTTCGTATTGTAATCTTGAGAAGTAGGATTGATAACCTGAAATATTTTATCCTTTCATGGTTGTAGGATTTCATATGATACACTAATCTTAATAGCGCATTATCCAAAATAGACCGCACAAGAACAAAAATTGACTGGGTTTTTAAGATACACTTGTCTAAAATTATTGCAGAAGATTTGCAAGAACTTTTGCCTCAATTTTAGGATATCATATGCCAATCTTTAATTGTAACCTGTTCCCTTTTAGAATCAAAGCAATATTAATCATGTTCAAAGAAGAAGGAAAAACATTTGTACCACACCAGTCACAACACTATTGGAAGATCTCATCACAAAAGAGAGTCCAAAAATGTTGGTAAAAACCTTGAATTATAAAATATTTTATTCTATAATTATATATTTTTATGATCAAGACTTTCAATAAAATAATCATAAAAAAACCAACAAAACAATTATTAGTTTAAAGACTGCTTTTAAGTTAAAAAAGTAGAAATGTCAAACAACTTTTAACTTTAAACCTAAAATAAAGTTGGGCCAAACATAGTCTTAACCTACAAGACTTGGGCAGTTGTTTAGTTTCATAGAAAAAAATGGCCTCTTTGAATTACTCAATAGTAAATGGGGTTGTGAGCATATTATTATCATAAGTAGATACATACAAGTCTGAATAGTATTAATAACATGCTCAATGACACTAGGTTGCTCCACGAAAAGCTCAACAAAATTACCACAAACTTCCTTCAATTTTTTTTACCACAAACTACATTGCATAACTCATCATTATAAGTTACTAAGTTGAGTCCATCAACGAGTTGATTTTGTTTACCTTTAATTTCATCTAGAAGAGAGAGCTGCATGGAGAAACTTAATATTAAGACCTCCATCATGCAACCAATGAGTTTTTGCATGTTGTCATCAAAACCAACCCTCTTGCAAGCAATTGAGATAGACGACTTTACAACTACATTGAAAGAGTTGACGTTGTTCGCATCCATTTGACTACGAATTCTGTCAAATTTCTGCCTCCATTTATCAATATCATGTCTAAGATGATTTGCATACTTTTTTGAACACCCCCTCTTATGAGCTAGTTTTGAATAGCAAGATTCTTGCCCATTTAACACACCCAACATATTATCAGTCTAAAATGATCATTAAAATATACTCCTTGTGCTGGGAAGTCTACGAGGCACACTTATAAAATGTACAAAGAACTAGTCAAATCACATTGTTTTCCTTATTCTTTCTTGAGCCATTGTATAGTGCTAGTCAAATCCTGAAATGCAGCAGAGGAGAAGTATCATTTGTGCATTTTGTTGTGTACTGGACTGCTAATTCTGAAATTGAAGTTTCTCTATATTTCGCAGAATTTTCTTCAGATAATAGTTCTTTGATGGGACCATAAGTCCTTGTAGATGGATGATGAAGCATGCTAAAAAAGCATGCAATAGAGACTCTTGGATTTGCAAGATTTGCTAACACTCTGTGCTGAGCACTCTTGAATTTGTCATTTGAGATAAGCTGAGATTCAAAACTATTCGAAATTAAGATGAAGGAAAACCAAAGTGATTCAAGATATTGTAAATTAGCCACATAGGTCAAACATATTATACGTTCTTGTTAAAATGGATCTGCATCAGCTACACTGTGTAGCGGATACAGAGCCATTTGATTTGAATGTAGTGTTGGATCGATCCTGATCCAACGACTGCGCTTTGCTGCAAAAGATTCGGTCTTTAAAATGTACATAAAATATGATCAATATGGACAAATAGTCACCGTCGTTTGTAGAAAATGAAAGACAAAAACATGCCTGCAATAAATCACCAATGTTAACGACTAGAGCCTCAGGTAGAGGAGGTACATCGATCCACATGTCCTTATGAAGAACTTGAAGGCCACCAATATGATCTTGTAGAAGCACTGTGATGAAATCAACATCAGCATGTTTTCCGGTTCCCAAAGTTAATTCTGGTTCAGGACAGGTTGGATAGTAATGGGCAAAAGCAAATAAGCCCTCAGCACAACCAATATCGATTAAATAGGTTGGATTCAGACCAAGAGCTTCTGATAGTAACTCAAGCAATATAGTCCCTAGTTTCATTACTTGGTTCAAGTATTCCACCAAAATGTCTCTACAAACAAATGAAATTAGCAAGTATTCCACATAGCCTTGGATAACAAGTATAATAGTGTGCATTTTTCTACCACCATTTGATCTTTAAATTAAAAATCATTAAATTGCAAATCAAGCATTTTTTTTCTCATACAAATAAAATTGAAAATCTGAGTTTGGTTAACAAAGTTTGGAAACAATGGATAATTATCTACAAATATGAATCCATAAATGTAATAGAATACTACTAATTATAGCAATGTGACCAAATATTCAACATGTTCATAGACAAATTAAGGATTCATTAGCAGATAGACTAAGTTTATATTTAGTTTCATTTTTGGTGAAGATGAAATTAATTTTAGAGATGTGCAATTGATTCTGATATGTTTAAATATTCTCAAGTATGCATTCAAAACTGATTCTAACTTGAAGTCAAATGTCGTGCTTATTTAATAGGTATTGAGAATGTCAAAATCAAAATGTCATCGTGATTTTGCACGTTGTCTAAACATATACAAGGTGATTTTAAACTTTGAATTTGTTTTTTGAGCCTTGAATTCGTTAATCAACTTAGTATTATATGAATGTATATATGTCGAACATAAACCATTTTAAATTTATTCATTTTTAGTCAGAATCGATTATACAAAATCAACCAATTCAAAATAATTTTTTTGGCACTGCATAATCAAATAAATATAAAATAACTTCAGCTGATAATTACCTGCATACAACTGGGAGATCTTCTGGTTTAGGGGGATTAGGAGCCATGTTGTAGAGGAAAGAATCTTTCCAATTAGTTGAAGCTTGTGAGGTATATAAAGCAAAATTACTATTATACATAAATGGCTTTTGTTCACGAGTATAAAATTCCTTCTTGACCTCACTATCTTGCTCAAAAAATCTTTCCACCCCATCTTTCATTTCCTTCAAAATACTCACTGGGGTGCTATGATTCACAATCTGAAAAAATCCCATTGTTTCTGATGCATTTCTAACACTTTCAACAACCCTTTCGCGTGCACGTGGATCTTCATGAATGTTAGCAAGATCTATCACAGGAATAGTATAATTTATTGTGTCCCCTAACTCTGATGCCTTCTTGATTTTATCAGGTGGATGATAGAATATACGAGGGATTTTGGTAATCCCTGCATCAACAAGTCCTTTAACACCAAGTTTTGTTTCATCAAATGCTTTGAGTGTTTTTACTCTTTCTGAATCTGCCATGTCTTTCTCTTACTTTTCACTGGTAGTACTAGTGACCCTATAGTTTCCTTTTTAATTGGAATAGCCTTCGGAATTTGGACTTACCTACACAGAATATTTTCTGAATTTGGGAAAAAAACAAATATTTTTCAACTTGATTAATAATGCCATAGAAATATGTTTTGAATCATTAGTTCTTTTATCAACTTGATCAAATTTTGTCGGCTATTTTTAATAATATTTTTGACACATGGATCAAGCTATACAACAAATGGAAGTGAAAGAAACACAACAAGCAAGATGCTTGTATATATTAGGCAAGATGCTTTATAATATAAAGACTTACATAATAAGTTAATTAATTTATATTACGTACATGTACACAATACAAAGTTTTTTTGAAGGACACGATACAAAGTTTTACATGCCATTAAAAGGGCCGTTCCTATGAAAATAAAGGCCTGACTCTAAAAGTAAGAATAGGGTTATGATAAAATAAAAACACAACTTTTTTAAAAGAGTAATCATCTATTTTAAACCAATAACCTTGCATGCTCATAAGAATTCCCTGTTCTGAGCCCATCTTCCATTTTACAAACCAATACTTGATCCATACAATGGATATACTTCCAGAGGACATCCTGATCCATATTGCTAAAAAATGGCCGATTCTGGAGCCCAGAACATTTTGAATTTTGGTGCCACCTCCACCTATCATCGAAAACTTTCCAACAAAAAGGCAGTATTCAGATCTCTACCGTGAGATTGCCTATGGTATCTTACTGATTACTGGCCTTGAATAGAAAAATGAGCGTTCATAAAGAAAATATCTCGCAGTGGACACGCCGAATATTTGGTAGTCTTGGCGTCCCAAATGTTTCAAGGGGGCCATCCTGACTTGAGAGAAATCAGGTTTATTTTGTGGAAAGTAGCAAAACATGGTTATGATGGGGCTAGGTATTCCTTGATGATGCTCTTGGTCCTATCCAAAGATGGATCTTTTGTCGAGGATGCCTTTCTTATCTTCAAAGACCTATTCCACCAACGACAATTGGCCAACTGCAAAGGGGCCATCATGAACGTCGACGGTCCTCCCTGCTTATGGGGACACTTTTGTACCAAATCGCTTCTCCTAGGGTTCACCTATCGGTTCACCTCTCTACAATAAGCTCCAATTTTTCTCAAAAAGCCACCTCCATTGTCTATGCATATGCACTTCAACTTCTTCCTAGTTTCACGCTCAACTGAAACCTTAAATTTCTTAAACATGCTCAAAACATCATTTTTACTCTTCAAAGTGTAAACCCAAGTCTTTCTTGAATGATCATCAACAAAACTCAGAAAGTATGCGCTTCCCCCAATTGTTCTTGTCTTCATAGCCCCACATAAATGACAATGCACCAAATCAAGAATTTCTGGTCTTCCAGGTGAGTGAACCTCAAAAGAAACTTTGTTTTTCTTCTCAACAAAACAGTGATCACATCCTTTATGAGCCAATTTCACATCACCAAATTCACCTGAAGTATAAGAGCAAAAAACATCTCTCTTGGAAGTGACATGTGCTGAAGTACCACTATCAATTACCCAACTGGATGCACTGTCAACAATATCATGCTCTTCAACAAGAAGCAATTCATCATCATATGTCAGATTAGTCGAGCCACCATCTGAATCTTCTTCTTTCTTTTTTCCTTTACCTTTGTCCTCATTCTCATTTTTCAAATCCCAACACCTTTTGACCACAGTTGTTACACTCAATATCTTTCTTGGAATTACTTCTGCTTTTGTCTCTATTACCTGAATACCGGTTCATGTTTCTCCCCCTTGATTCAGTAACCAATACCCCTGACTCCGAAGATGAGTCCTGAGACTTTCTTCTCATTTCCTCATTCAAAACACTACTTTTCACAATTTCCATTGACAACACACCATCAGAAGCAGAATTAGACAAAGACATTCTAAAAGTTTCCCACGAGTCGGGCAAAGAACCGAGAAGAAACAAACCTTGAATTTCATCATCAAACTTAATACCCATATCAGATAACTGATTCATAATTCCTTGAAAATTATTCAAATGATCTGCACAGAAAGTCTCTTCTTGGAGCTTCAAACCTAACATTTTCTTTATCAAAAACATCTTGTTATTACCTGTCTTCTTCGCATACAGTTGCTCAAGCTTATCCCATAATGTCTTTGCATTGTTCTCCCCACTAATGTCGTT
Source organism: Medicago lupulina (assembly GCA_958299785.1). NCBI lineage: Eukaryota > Viridiplantae > Streptophyta > Magnoliopsida > Fabales > Fabaceae > Medicago > Medicago lupulina. The sequence goes on along the minus strand of OY283141.1, from coordinate 67,363,594 downwards.
CAAAACATTATCATCAACCCATTGACGAATGTATCCACACACTTGTCTGAGTAATAGAGTCCACTCATCATCAGTCTTACTCGTAGGCTTCGCTGCAACAAACACAGGTTCATGATATTTCTTAACATAAAGCAAATCCTCCATCTTAGTTTTCCAAAGGGCATAATTCGATCCATTCAAAGACAGCATACGAGTTGTGTTGACTTCCATTGTTCACCAAAAATTAATTTCCACAACAAGAACCGAAGCTCTGATGTCAGTTGTTGGGATCAGAGCGCGCAATGTGGAATATGCGGAAGCTTAAATTATCTCTTTTTGTGGAACCTGAACAATCCAATTTACCAGCACAGGCAACAACAACAATAAAAGGAGTAAAAGCTGTAAATGGGAACACCAGAATTTTTACGTGGAAAACTCCTCTCAATGTGAGAGAATAAAAACCACGGGACCTAGTCCAGCCAAAAACTTCCACTATCACAATAATGGTTACAATCAATGTCTTCCTAAATCTCTAGAAATCGACAATCATCAAACAATCACCAAACTATGGTGATTCTAACAACCAGAGAGCAAACCCTAAATAGGTATACCAAACAGACACAAAAAGAAGACAAAACTACTTAGAAAAATTATCTAAGTATCAAACTAGGTAACAAAAATAACATACTCAAATTTCAGCCGAAACATAAATCGTTTACCGAACACACTTTTGTCACCGGAACCCAAAAGATCTTACTCTGCTCTCTCAATTATTTTCACAATGATGCGGCCACTTTTATTTCACGCACTCACAGTTCACAACAAATAGGTTTATTCCCATTATATAACCCACACATCACGTGCTTACCACACAAACATGGGTTTCTAAACCCATTCACACACAAACACGTGGCCTAAAAAAAAAGCCAATCACAACACACATTTTTTTTCTTCTAAATAAATAAATGTGTGGCCCGCACTTGAGGAGGGATCCACCCAACAGAACTGTGGTGGGTTGAAGTACTTATTCTCTTCTTCCGTGGTTGGATGTTTTAAGAACCTCAAACACCTTGAAATTAGTAATTGTCCTTTGATGGAAGAGATAATTGCTAAAGAAGAGAGAAACAATGCATTGAAAGAGGTATGGTAATTCTACCATTGAAACAATGCAATTAATTTTAAATTTGCATTTAAATAACTTTTTATGACGATAATGGTTGTTTACGAATTCATAGGATCATTTTTTCAAATTGGAGAAAATCATATTGAAGGACATGGACGACTTGAAGACAATATGGTACCATCAATTGGAAACATTGAAGATATTTGAAGTGAACAATTGTAAAAAAATTGTGGTGGTTTTTCCTTCTTCAATGCAAAAAACCTACAATATGATAGAGATGTTGGAGGTTACATATTGTTATCTTGTGGAAGGGATATTTGAATTGACTTTCAATGAAAATAGAAATGTAGTAGTTACATCACATCTGAAGGAATTTACTATAGATGAATTGCCAAAGCTGAAAAAGATATGGAGTAGAGATCCTCAAGAAATTTTTAATTTTGAAAATATCATGAAGATTGAACTAAATAGTTGTTCAAGATTGGAGTATCTATTACCTCTTTCTATAGCAACTCATTGTTCACTTCTCAAAGAACTTAGTGTAAATAATTGTGCGAGCATGAAAGAAATTATTGCAGAGGAGAAAGAATCTAGGGTGAGTGCGGCTCCCATGTTTAATCATCTAAGTACTTTATTTCTTTGGAACTTGGGTAAACTCAAGGGTTTCTATGGTGGAAATCATACTCTAGCATGTTCATCTTTGAGAAAAATTAGTGTTTTCAATTGTGCAAAGTTGAATTTGTATGGAACTCTATCTACAAGCAGCTCCAAAAGTAATCATCAAGATGGCAAAGACTTAGTTTTAATACAACAGCCACTTTTCATTGCGGAAGAGGTATGTATAGTGTCAATTTACATATACCAATTTAATTTGCATGAAAAAACATATATGTAGGACTTTGTGTAATTATTTTAAACTATTTGAGTCTAAAAATGATTTCAATGGTGTAAAACATCATTATATCTTGTCTATTGTTTTTTAGGGAATCTTGTCTCTTGTTGTTGAAATCTATATATTTACTATTCAGTATTTTCAAATTAACATCCGATAATTTAAACAATAGATAACAATAAGGTTAAATTGCATTGTTGTCCTATACACGTATTTTAGGTTTTATGTTGGTCCCTTACGTTTAAAAAATTTATGTTGATCTTTTACATTATTGAAGTCAACATAAGTTCATCATTTCCGTCTAAAACGTTCACGTGACATCTGTTAAGTTATTCACATGTGTGACTCTATTTGTCACACTAATGTTTTTGACAAAAATTTGACTAAAAAGATTAACTTATTATAACGTTAGGAACATAAAAGACTAACTTGAAACTTTTTAAATGCAGAGGACTAACTTAAAACAACAAATAATCGTAAGCAACCGAATATGCAATTAAACCTATTTATAATTACAGCTAGATATGCAACAAAATCAAAAAGTATATTATATTATGGGACATTAACTAAACTAGTAGCAATGAAATAAAGTAGGAGGCAATCAATTGAAAATGAAGTAGCGCTAAAGAAACTCAAATGAAATAACGTGAATAGTAATCGTATGAAGTAGCAATTAAAATCAAATGAGTATTGACGGCTGAATGGAAAAATTGCAGGTTCAAAACATTATACGGTGGTTAGCAAATTTAAATCCCATGAATTGGAATCAAACCATGAACAGTAGCCACGCAGCAAGCACATGAATCACCACATAAGGGAATTTAAATAGATGGTAGTAGCAATAATATAAATAAAAAATAAAAAGGGTATTGGATTTGAAACTGAGCATCGCAACAACCAGGAAATAATTCTAAACTAAATAATATGTATTAGTAAGCAGCGTGAATACAAAGAAAATAAATGAAAACTGAAACTTGGAATTGAATTGAATAGAAAATAACGTGCAGAACTGTATTGCAAAATACGGTGGCTACTGAATTTTTGTTTTTTTAGGTTTTTTGGAATATTTTCTGTGTGTCTAATTATGTGTGTGCAGGTTTGGTTTTATAGTGTTAGGATTTTGACCTAGAGTTTGTTTAAAAACAACACAAAAAATGTCTTGGCTTGGGAGAGGAGGAACCGTGTTGTTGTGTTGTCCCTCAAAACTTTGAATTTGGACTATTTGTTTGGACTTTATCAACTAAAAGTAAAACAATAAATAAATAAAAAGATAAATAGAAATATTTTTGGATTGAGACAATTTTGAACTATTTTTTGACATTATCGGACATTTAAATAAAAAATAAACAAAAGTTTGGACTTATCATCTAAAAATAAAAAAAAGTGAGTAAATGAAAGATAAATACAAATAAACTAAAATGAAAAATAAAAAAGAAAAAGGTGAGATAATAATAAACAAAAAAGAATAAAAGATGGAAATTTAAACTAAAACTAAAAATAAAAATAAAGAGAGAAGAGGGCCCGACTCGGAACCACAAAAATGAGGTATTTTAAAATACCTCTCTGCCGAATTTTCTACTAAAAAGTCAATGACTGATCAGGGTCAGATGACATATGAATGTAGGGTCTTAGGTCAAAAGTTGAGGTATGACAGGACCAAATGACCTATTGAGCTTTTTTTTTTTTTTTGGTATGTATCAACCAGTTTTATTTAAGTTTCACATTCAAGTTCTATAAAAATGCTTATTAGCTATTTGGTACTTACAAACCCAACTTGCTAATATCGCTTTATCTGCATGGTAAGGGAATTAAATTTCGTTTACCTATTTCTTCTTTATATATATGAACTCATCAATTCATTTTATGTTTTATTTCTTACATGTATTCCATATTTTTTTTTTGTAGTTTCTCAATTATGATAATTTCCCTTTTTCATACATGATAACTAGAGGTTCAAACCAAATAAGTCATAGGTTTCCTTCTTTCAAGTGAGATAATTTCATTATACTTGGGCAACATGGAAATCGGAGAAGAATTGTCAAAAACTATTAGTATCTCTATTTTTATTGTTTTTCCAATTTATCTTTACATAGTATTTTGTTTATAGGAATTTTACTTGATTAATTTTTCCTTCTTAATTTTTTAGTAATCCATTTTCGTCACCAATTTCTACTAATGGAATATGTATATCTATGCAGGTTGGAACATTTATAATTTAAAAAAATGTTGTTAGACGATGATAGTTTGACTTATGTTTCTGATAAAACAAAGCAATTTAGAGCCATAACACGACTTTTGGACATGAAGTTGACAAGTATTTAGAATCAACATTTAACTCGTTTGATGAAACTTATGATTCCATGTTATTTATGTTTGTTACAACATCACAAGTTGGTTGAAAGGTTTCATAATCTTAAGTGCTCTTGAATACACTATTGTTCTTCTGGATAAATTTTAGTTCATATATAAACAGGGATGTAATAGCATTAACAGATCGTCTTCCAATCATGCTAAAAATCGACAATTTCATCAATTGTTTTATGGTAACTACCTCTTGTGACATAACTAAAATTTTATTTAGGACTTGTTTTATACCCATGATATCAAATAATATGTTTTAAAATTATAAGATCAATTGTTTTTCAACAAAATAAGTATGAGAAAAATTCTAATATGACAGCTTTAAGGCCTTAAAGTACTAGTGTACCTAAAAGCGACCATATTAGTAGTCTTCTCATATATATATATATATATTTAGTTGATAAAAATGAGATATTGTACTAATAAAACCTATTATATTATATCATGTGTACATAATATGTCCTAAGTAAAATTTCTATTTAGTTATATCACAAGTGATACATACACGAAGACAATTTATGAAATTGACATATGTGAGCATATTAAGAAGACAACTTGTTAATGCAATGACAATCTTGTTTTAATATGAAAGAAGTTTTATCCAAAACTTCGAAAGAAAATAAAATTCATATTCAAGAGAACTTAAGATTGTGGAAGTTTTCAAAGAACCAACAAATTTTTTGACAAACGTGAATAACATGGAATTATAAGCTTCAACAAAAAAGGTAATGATTGATTCTTAAGACATGCCAACATCATGCCCCAAAATTGAGCTACTGCAAAAAAAAAAAAATGTATTTTGTTGTATCATAAACATATGGCAGACTATCATTGTTTCACAACATTTTCTTAATTATAAATGTTCCAATGTTCATAAATATATAACTTTCACCAGTAGATATTGGTAGCAAAAGTGGATGAAAGAGAAATTAAGAACGAAATTTCAATCAAGTAGATATGCATATAAACATAATACTCTGTAAAAATAAATTTGAAAAATATAATAATAGAAAAGCTAGTAATTTTTAATAATTCTTTTCCGATGTCCTTCTTACACATGCATAATGGAATTATCTCACTTGAAATAAGGAAACCTATAACTTCTTTGGTTTTAGCCCAATAATATCATATATGACAAAGGAAAAATATTAAAATTGAGAATGTACGCATTCATTGGTACTTATTTGGTTTAAACCCAATAATATTGTATACATGTAAGTAATAAAACATAAATTGAATTTACACACTCATTTAAAAAGAAGAAATAGTTTGCAATTTTTAATTCTATTGCGATATAAATGAAGTGACTTTAACAAGATGAATTTGTAAGTATCAAGTAGCTAATATGAATTGTCATAAAAATTGAATGTGAAACTTAAATAGATATAGTTTATACATACAAAGAGTATGATAAGATTGCAAATAAACTAAATATAAGAATCTGTTTCAAATAGGAATGAACACAATAAGCTTGTTTACAATAGCAGAAGTTAACCATTATATCGTGTTGATAATACTGTTCAATTAAATTATTAAATCATTAAGATTGTTATAAGCAAATAAGTTATACCTCGAAAAAGATTAAGACAAACAAGCATATCCCCTCCTTTTGGTAATCAAAAGAGTTGCCGATTAAATTAGTAACTGCTTCACCCAACTTGAAGGAAAAAGGAAAGAAAAAAAAGAACGAGAAGTTCAACAAACAGATTAACAAGTTTAGTAATTATGAAGCAGCTAGATACAACAGTTGGTTGTTGAGTTGATTCAGCCGGAAAGATTAGTAAAGTATTTTAGATGTGTAATTAGCTAAATTTTTTGCATTATAAAGTATTTAAGTGTTTCAATTTTTTAATTGCTTAGGTTGATTAATTTTTAATTACTTATGTCCATCAAGGATATTATACTTGGTTATGGCTTTTCTACATATTTTTGCATTGTACCTTGGGTTTGCAGGAACTAGAAAACCACCATTTCCACCTACAAGGGTAGATTACCTAGGGTCTTTTAACATTTTAGCTGGTTTTTGAAGACAAACGTTTGAGTGTGCTAACATGTTAGATGTACCATATGCTTTAGAATCACAAAGGTGTCTTCTATGACAGTGTTTACAAACAACTATTTTTTTGTGGTTCATCATGTAATAGATTAAAGTCTAGCCAAATAAGAGAGCTTCTCCTATTACCGCTAGCATTAGGTCTTCTACATATGAACATAACTCAAAGGTAATTGTGTGCCCATTTTGGGAAATCATTTTATCATATACGCAATCATATGTATTTTTGTGACAATTATTTTAGCATAGACAATACACTTTGTTAAAACATATAAACGTACATATTTTAGCATAGGCAGTACATATACAAATAATCACATGAACATAACTCGTAGGAGCACATATGCAAATACATATAAACGTAATTCATATACGCATATAAGCATATACATATGACCAAAACTCATAGGCATAAATAAGAAAATACCTATAAATAGAACTCATAACATCGGTAATACATATACAGATAATCATATAGTTATCATTATAAAACGTATAGTTACCTCCAACTCTGGTTACTCCCTCCATAGCTTCAACTTTAGTTACCACATCCATAGTTGCAATTCCAACTCCAATCACACCCCTCATAGCTCCAACATCATTTACTCCCTCCATTACTGATTTTAATGCGGAAAAAAGTGTTAGATCATAACATTAATAATAAATTATTTTCTGATGTGAAAACAATATACAAAAGCATGTTTAGCACCAAATTTTCAGTGAAACGGGACCACCCAAAACAAAACAAAAAAGTACAACAAATTTTTAACTTACTATTTTCCATAACTATTGCATCGTTTCCTTCTGCAGATTCCATCTTTAGTGTCTCCAAGTAAGAGCCAATGAACATAGACAAGTACAAAAAAAAAAGGAAAAAATTAGTAACAAATCTATTGCTCTTAAATGTGAAAGATACAAAATCATAAAAAATGTAAAAAATCAGAAAAGAAAAAGGTACAAAAACATTGCTAAAAAATCAATACACAAACATGCTAAAAAATTACAGATTTATGATCTTGAATGTAAAAAGATATAAAACACAGCTTTAATTGAAAAATTAGTACAAAAATATAAACATAAAAAGCTACGGAAACATTAACATACATTAGAATAAACAAATAATAGCCTCATCGTTGATCTTAAATGAGAAAAAATCCTTGAATATTTACCTGAACCATAGAGAAAAATATATTTAGCAAACAAAAGCGTAAGAGGAAGCTCAAAAATTCAGATTTTGACATAAGAAACGTGATTAAATTCGGATACAAACCTTTCAAAGATCTTGGAAGGTGGGTTTATATGAAGGGAACAATGAATTGAATCGAATATGTTTCAAGGGAAGGAACATATGTTAGAAAGATGAAGGTTAGGGTTTGGAAAGATGAGTTTCTTACTTTCTCTTTAATCAGTAGCAACTGAGCGGCCAACAAAAATGTTTTGAGAACTAGGGTTTTTCTTTACTCGAACTTATATACTCTGGGATGGACTGGACTTCAATTCTATATGGGCTGAACTATTGTAATTGTAGTTAGTTTGTATAAAGGTAAACGGGCGGAAACAAATTTCGTTGGGCCTGTAATTGCCACATGAATCCACCCAATACAAACCATATGAACCCATTAAAGTTCACCCATCCATCTCGCCTACCCACAAAACCCGACCCGCATCGCCTCGGCCCATCCAATTTGGACGGATTGGGTCGGTTTTGCAAATGTTTGTCCAACACTAAGAAAATGAACCTCAAATTGACATACAAAAATGAGCAGCCATGTTGTTTATGACATGAAAAATTAAAAACTTTGGTAAATTGGATTTGAATTGGAACAAAATTCAACACCCCAAATACATAAAGAAGAAAATGAAAATAGAAATATAATAAGAGAATGAAAAGGGAAAAGAAACCATACATACATAATGCTAATCGAAAGTTTAGGCCTCAGCGACTCTTATAGATGGTAGATAGGTATAATGAATGTTAAGTGCTTATTTGATTCTAAATGGGTTTTCTGATGCAGGAACGGTTTAGAAGCTCTTCAATGATTTTGATTCTTGATGAGGGAAATACAAGTTTAATTATTAAGTGGAAATATTTCTTATATTCTCGTGTCATTGCGATTTGGTAGGTGAGCAAGATAACTTCAATATGGCAGACAAATAAGCTTAGGCGCCAAAAACCACTCCAGTTGATGAAGCTAGAGCTGGTAAGTTGCTTGAGGATCTAGTATTGTATATCTCAGCTCTTCTGGTTCACATTAAAAGAAAATAATAACAATTTGGTGTGTAAGATTAAGAACTCTTCGTTTTATTTTTATTTCTCACAGGTTTGAATATAGTGGAGCAGTCACTCTGGAAAGTTGATCCTCATTATTTATGTCGTGTCAGCAATGCTTTAAAGAAGGTCTATCATCTTGAATTCTTGGTCAATTAGCTGTAATTTTTTTATAAATTTTTTGTCATACAATCTATCAATTTTGCAGCATACTGGAAAGCCACTTCCATTAACTTGCACTCCCATAAAGTCTAGAACTTGGAAATCCAAACGTGACCGCAAAGGTGAGCTTTTTTAACATCCATCCAAGTGCTCACTATCGGCTAATTTTGCTTTCTATGTATAGTATTAACCGAGGGAAAGTGAGCTACCTATTATGTGTCAATATTTCTTATAGCATTCACCTTTTGTCTTCTATCATGTGACTACCAAACACTGTTCGTTGAAAGTAACATAGATTCGTTATGCACATGAAGATTTGATATAGCTCAGTTCTAGATTTGATAGCAAAAATAAAAAAAATTGGACGAAAACTTCCAAACCGCTAGGTTTTAGTCTCAATTTAGTTAAATTATTGCTATAGATTTGTTTTGGATTTGCTACGATAAGTTTTAGTTATGTCGCTATGGAATTGTTGTAAGTTTGCTTTGACTAATTTAAATTTTGTTGCTATGGATTTGTTGCGAAATTTCTACGATATGTCATAGTTATGTTGCTATGGAAAATACTTTTTCAATACTTATTTGCTATACATCCACTAAATATTTGCTAGGCATGTATTTCTTTTTACTACGGATTTACTAAGAAATATTCCCCTAGCAATTTTGCCTCTGAATCAATGCTACGGCTGAATCAATAGGTATTCCATATCATATCTCTAGCTAAACTCGTTTGTTAGGAGTTAGCTGTGAGTTAGCTGCCAAAACGGGCGTAGCAAATCATATATTTTCTTGTAGTGTTACCAAATTTGAAACACAAATGGAATGAGGATCCTTAAGAAATTATTAGCTTTAAAAACTTGTGCGAAGTGAAAGTTTCCATGTGTCAAAACCTGCCATATATCTTTCCATATTCACTATGCCAAGATCTTCAACTACTAGAAACGCTTGCCATAGACTCTTGTGGAGTTGAGGGAATTATTGCCATGGAAGAAAGTTCAATGGAAAGTAACTTTTGTTTTCCTCAATTGAATACATTGATATTTGATGAGCAAAACCGCAAGTGCACGGTTCTATCGATGTAGTAATAAAAGATATCGTTTCAACAGGGAGTTATGAATTCAATTAACTTTCAACAATGATTAGAAGAAAATAAAAATAATAAAGTTTGGATTATTGGTTAAAAGAAAATAATAAAAATAAAAGAGCCTTGGGATTTATTGGTCCATCTTGATAGCAAGTCCTTCACAAACCAAAACCTTAAACCTACAACCTTATGTTAGACCTAATTTCTAAAGACCGGTTTCCCTTTAGCCCCTCAGTTTTCCTTTCAGTCCAGTGAGAGTTTTCTTCTAGCAATCAAACCTATTTCGCCGATTTGATTACTAGAAGAAGCTTTTAAGGTTTGAAACTACTAATGTCTCAAGGATTGCAAAGACTATTTTGTTGCCTTTGCAATCCTTGTCTAAATTCACTTGTTCGAATATCAAGACTTCACTCTCGTTTTATGAATTGATATTTGAGATGATGGATTAACAATTATCAAACCCTCCACTTTCGCTTCTACAGTTTGATAATGATTAATTCATGTTAAAACAGTGAATTTAGATTAGAAACTAGGGTTACATAAGATTAGGGTTAAAGCTTGGTTTGATTAGGATTATGTCATTAGACTTATCCAACAATTACAAGACAAGAAGAGTCTACTCACTAACGTTCTTTCTATAGTCTCGGATCCTATGACACATGGTATGGAAAAATTCTTTGGGTCCTTAAGTTTAGATGACAATTTGTCTTGAATGATTTCAATAAGTTTCCTAAACTGCTCATCTAACTTGGACTCATCAAACCCTTGTGGTAAAGGAATGTTTGGCTTATATGGTGGTGGTGTGTTAAGCTTTTCACTCTCTACTACAACTTTCTCAGTTTATGGTTTTTCACTCTCTACCTCATCTTCAATTGTCTTGGTTTCCACCACGGGGTCCTCTAATTGCTTACCATCCCTAAGTGTAATATCACTTATCGGGCCTTTGAGGTTGGTTTTAGTTTGACTCGGAAAGACTCCGGAGGGTTGTGAGGAAGAGGTTACTTGTTGTGCTACTTGTGAGATTTGGGTCTCTAGCATTTGTTGTGAGTACAAAATAGAATCTACTTTTGATGAAAGCATGACAAGAGAATCAGTCAAAAATCCAGTTTGATTCTTAAGCTCTTGGAGCTGCTCAGATTGATTTATAAAAAAAATTTCTAACAAAAGTTCCAAGCTGGATTTTTGAGGGACTCTTTGGTTGTTTGCAAAACTTGGTGGTGTTGTTTGTTGTCCAAAAAGATTTTGAGGGTTTTGAATGTAAAAATTTTGGTTGTTCCTAAACCCTTGATTATATTGAGCATGGATTACTTGCTCAGGACTTCTAAAAACACTACCTAGTTGACATTCAACATCAGTGTAACCAAATATTCCATAAACATTACAAGGTGGTAAAACAGGGGAAGAAGTCCATTGATAGTGGTTTTGAGTCATGCCTGTAATCAAAAACAGTTAAAGGTAAGAAATAAAAAAGAAAAAGGAAAATATATATATATATATATATATATATATATATATATATATTAAAATGATTTGCATTCAACTACTAAAATAAGGATAGTACACGCTGTAATGAACAATTTTTTCGTTGTTCAACAATGGAGTAGAAAATATTCTAAAAGAGATTAAAACTACCACTTCGCTATTCTAATTAACTAACTTCATTCATTTCATTCTTGATAATAATTATAATCACCAATCACTTATTTATAGCAATTTATTCTTTAAACTTGATCAATGACTCATTATAATGGATCTCTCTAGATCCTTCTAGAAGACATGACTCATCACCTAATGTAACTTGGGCTTATTCTATTGTATTATATTCTATTGGACATGTCTTGGATCATTCCACACGCTCATGATACAAATAATTTTAGAAGCCAGTAGGAAAATAACAAACCAATCTTGCCACTTGGTTTGGTGTGGTGGTGTTGGCTTGAGACCTTAGACCATGCTCCTCCTCAAGGTCTTAGTTCGATTCTCGTGTGTCAATTTAGGTGGGTTAGTTTAGCTTCTTCAAAAGAAAAAAAAAAAATTTAATGCTAATAGACCAAACTAATTTCTTTCATGTTTGGCCAATGATCAAGAATAGTGTAAGATCAATAGTCTTTAATCTAATATCGACTATATGTGGTATCTGAGATGATCAATTCATCCCATTGTCGACAAGTCATTTGTAAGGTTGAGAAAGTGCCGAATTTGGTGATAGCCTACATAATCCCCTACTCAACATATGATACCGACAAAACAAGTCCCTCTCTAGCATTTCAACAAAGACATGGAGAACAAACTTGAAGTGCATAAATAATAATAATCACACGAAAAAATATATGAAAAGTGAAACATAAAAAGACAAATAAGGACAGTAGATCTCAAACTGGATTGTGATAGAGTAACCAAAACATAGGCCGTGGTGGCTTTCAAGGGAGGTTCTGGTATTTCCTTCAAGCAATTGAGGTTTCAACAATAAGGATCAGTTTAGAGGAGGTGGGGGAAGATAAATCGGAGATGGACATGTAGCAGTACAACGTTGTTGGGATAAAACTTACTTGAGGTAGTTTCTCTTCTTAATCACTGTCACCATCACCGCCATAAATTAGCGACGATAGAGCCACGTGTTGTGTGCGACTCAAAATTTTGTTGGGAGAATTCTATGGAACGCAAGGCAGTTTTATTCCTCGAAAAGTCTTATGGGAAACAAGGCTTGAGTATAGAAACATCCAAAACTCTTTCGAGAGTGAAGTCATTGAGTCTGTTCAAAAAAATATACTAGAAAAATAGTAGAAATTATGGATTATTGTTGAAGGCTAATTTCTTAAATCCTTGTATCTCTTTGTAAGAAAGTCAATGATATATAATGATATGAGGTGGGAGTGAGAAAAACTAGAATTTATCGAAAGAGAAAATTCTTAGGAATTGAAAGGCTAAGAATTAAGTGCTTTTGTGGTAGAATCTTGAGTATGGAAACATTCAAAACTCTTTCGAGCGTGAAATCATTGAGTCTCTTGTCAAAGAAATATACTGGAAAAACAGTAGAAATTATGAATTTTTGTTGAACGCTAATTTCTTAAATCCTCGTATCTCTTTGTAGTAAACTCAATGATATATAATGGATTAAAAGCTGCTATCTTCCAATGCAAAGGTCAATTTAGGTCGAAATAGGTAAACAAATAGTGCAGTGTGACTTGTCTTTCTTGAGGCTTAAATATGCATTTTTGTCCATGAAAATATAGAGTTGGGGTTTTGGTCCAAGTAAACAAATCTATGACCTGTGAGACATGGTTATCAGTCTACATACATAATAGTTTATACGCTTTATTATTATTATCTTCTCAATTTATAATAAAGCTTGACTATGGTTACTTTTTCGAATAATATTCATGTGTATGCAATCTCACAATTAAGTCTCATTTAATGTCGCATTACTTGAAATATATATTCTAAGGACTTTACTAATCTGAAAGAAAATATAATAAAGAATGCCTCATTTTATTTTATTAAATAAAAAAAAGTCATGATACATAACAAAGGTTAACCTAACACTATTGGCCTTTAGGGAAGGACATAGGGAAGGACAACCAAAAAAAGATCAGTGGAGAACCAACAGCCAAGCCACACAACCAACCAAGACTCTCAACACTACCACCAGTCCACCACAAAACACTAACAAGACCATCACATGACGGGATTGGTCTCCCACTCGAAAAGGAGCAAGGGCAACCATGGTTATTACCTAGGAACTAGTTCCACGTGGAAAGTTTGACCTTATCCACCAAAGACTCAACATAAATATATCCCCTAATAAAGATAAAATCATTGCGGGAACTCCATATAGTCCAAAATAAAACATGCCAAATAAGAATCAAACCTAACCTCCCCTTTCTACCACTCCTCACACCGAGAAATATATGAAAAAATGAACGTCTCTACGAGACACACTACCACCCTAACCACTTGAAAATCAAATTCCAGAATGGGAGGGGTTTGTCACACAAACATAAATAGATGAGGCACCAACTCCCTATAACAACCACAAAAACTACACCTAGAAATCTTCTTAAAGACCACTCTACGCCTAAGGAAGTTATCGCCGGTAGGAATCCTATTCTAAAGAAGCTGCCAAACCACAATCACCTTTGATTTAGGAGCCCACGATTTCCACACCAAAGACAACACCCCCTGAAGCTCATTGGGAAAGTCCTCCTCCTCAACCACTCTTTTAGGAAGAGCCCCATAAGTAGACTTATCTGAGAATTCTCCCGCTCATCTTTCCATCATCAAAACATTTAGTCAATGTTGTAAAAATTTTGATTTTGCTCTAGGTCAAAAGGGAATAGTAAAATTGAAAATCGTATAATCACAATCAAAATCGAAGGATTTTACTCGACTACTTTTGTAGAATCGATTTGGGATAACTAAATCAAAAATTGTAAATCGCAATCGAAATCGATAGATTCTACCAAAACAAAAATTAATGCTAAATATATGTTATAAATTGCATATAGTCATAAATGACTCGAAGTTTAAAGTCCACAAAATACTTATACATAAATTACTCAAAGCCTAGATGTTAAATATTCTTTAGTTGTCATAATAATGAAGGGTTGGTGATGAAACGATTATGGATTGAAGGAAAGGATGATGGATTAAAGGAAACGATTTGGAAGGAAAGGAAGAGACAGTCTAGTTAGGTACAATTCATTTTGAATTGGATGTACAGTGGAGAGGCAGTGTGGTGTGAAAGAATAAAAAAAACTTGGTGTTTTATGTATTTATAGAATCGGGTCACAGGTCCAACCCGAGTCAATTGACAAACCGGATCAAAATTGACCTGCAACTATAAATTGATTACTAGAATTTTGCATGTTTTGGAATTTTGCAATGGATTTGAATCGTTGAATGCGAGTAAAGTTGCAAGGTCATGAATTTTATGATTTAATTCGTGATTTTGACAACAATGCGTTCAGACATCAGACCCTATTTAAGGAAGCACCTCGAGGAGCTCATGTATAAGCTCCACCTCCCAGACAAAAAAGCGCTCGCCTCCACTGTAAATTCCATCTCCACTAAGTATTATCCCAGAACCCTATCTCCCCCACCAAATGTTCTTGAGTTATGTTAGTTAATAAATTTTTGTTTTATTAAAATAAAATGATATCCGGATGTTTAATTTCCACGATTCATACACCAACATAAATAAATCATCAAGTGTAGAACATGATATCCCGAGGTTTAATTTCCATAATATCCTTCTCTTTCATTGTTATATAGCTCGATTCTTGTGTCAAAAACACAGGGAGTATAAAAAACACAGGGAATATATTATTAATATGTAACTCTTGTTCACTCTGTATCTCTTACTTCATAGCACTTTCAGAAAAATATTTTATATTTTGTTTTTGGGTTGCAGAAAACTATTGTGTGTAGAAAACTCTAGGGTCACTACGCATGGAAGATTTAGAAAGAGTAAAAGAACTAAAAGCTTTTGATGAAACAAAACTTGGTGTTAAAAGACTTGTAGATGCAAGGTCCTGATGGTGCTATCAACCACCTGATAGCACCAAGAAGACATGAATCACACGAAAATAAGAAATAGGAAATTAAATTAGGTTTACCACGACTAAAACCGTTTGATCAAAATCAAACTGTTAAGATATCAAAATGTGTCATACCTTATTTTTGACCGATTACTTTCTTTTTACTCATTTTTTGAACTCATTTTACCCAATTATTTTCTCAACATTTTACAGTTTATTTCACAGTATTTTACAGTTTATTTCCCAACATGTTACTTGTTTATATCTCAACATTTTATCTGTCTATTTTGCAAGCATTTTACTTGTTTATTCCTCAATTTTTAACCTTTTAAATCTCAACTTTTTTTTATATACCAACATTTCATCTGTTTATTTTTCAACTTTTCACTTTCATTTCTTCGCTTTACTCGTCTTTTAAATCTGAGAAGTTTCGTCGTTTCAGACAAAATTTCGGCAGAGAGGTATTTTAAAATATCTCATTTTTTGTTCTGAATGGACAATTTTAGATTTTTTTATTTTATCTTTACTATTTTGTGTTTTTTACCTTTTATTATTTTTACCTTCTTATTTTTTATTAGTTGTTTTTAGTTATTTTTTTGTTTTTTATTTTAGTCCAATTTAGTCTATTTGATATTTGTTGTCCATGCCCAAGGACATTTTTGTCCAAGTTATTTTCAGGCACAACCCTAGTAACCCTAGTTTTGTCACTATTTATAAGTTGTCAATCATTGGCTCAATAAGAAAGGCTGACACATTCCAGAAATTTACCACTCAGCCACTACCTACCACAAACCCTAATCCACCAATTTTCTTACACTTTTCAGATCAAACATAAAAATCCACAAAAAAATATGATGAACCTCAAGAACAAATTTCCAGAATTCTTTAACAGTATCAAACAAATATGATTATCATCAACCAGGCAAAATTGAATTCGTCACCAATACAATCCCACAATCTCGAACCCACAAGTTCTTAGAACAAAATCATATAAGTTTCAATATCTGAATCTGTCTATCAACAACAAACAAGCCAAATCCGAATAGGATCTACACAGGAGACCGAATCGGAACAACAACAACAACATTCCACATACATCTATCCGATCTGAAGCGGTAAGGAAAAGGCAGTAGGCCTTGTTTGTGTTCTTCCTTCTTGTCAAAATTTTTGAGCTTAAACTTTAGATCTAGGACGTGTTGTTGCTTATCTAAAAAAATAAGGCCGGATTTGTTATCAACTTGAAAAAGGAATTCGAAAACCGTCTTTACTTTTGAAAACCGGCGAGTTTGAGTTTTCCGGCTCGGTGGCGCCGCCCGTTAGGGCCGGCAACCGCCGCGTCGGGTCTTTGAAGCTCGACTGGAAACTTCATGTGGTTTCCAGATTTTTGAGAGAGAGAAGAACAATTTTTTTAGAAAGATGAAGTTAGAGAGAGGAAGTTATGAGAAAAATGAACCGAAACCGGATTCTGTTTATATATAGTCCCTTTTAAACCGTTTTTTTTCTTCCGGTCTTTTCATTGCTAAACCAAACCGGGTTCATTTCTTCAGCCGTTAGATCTATGATCTAATGGTTGTGTTTATTTCTCTATCTTCTGTTTAGTATGCGTGCGTTTTCCTGTTCTCTACCGTACACCGTTGCTGTTTAACTCTTTGATCCTGTGATATGGATCTAGTGGTTGTAATCAAATCCCCTAAGGTCTGATCTGGACCTTCTCATTCATCATACGGTCCAGATCAACTCAGTCTGAGCCCAACTTTTTCTTTCCCCTGTTTTCTCTACAGTTTTACTTTTGATACCCCCTGTTACTGTTTGTTGCACCCCCCTGCATCTCACTATTTTTTTATCTCTTGCATTTCTCTAATTTCTTTTATTACTTTTCAACATCTTATTCCTTCGCACCTAAAATCATTCCACGCATTTTGTTGCTTTTTGCATTTTTATTGTTTCATGTATTGGTAGTTTTGATTTGTTATTTTTAATTTTGTCTTTTTGCTACTTGAATGTATTTAAGGAAATAATGTAATTTAATTTTCGCACTTTATTTTTCTTGTCATTTACATTTCCTTGAAGCTTTAGCATGTATGTAGGAACTATGTAAATAACATATAATGAGAATATGCACCGCCACCACACTTTATTTATCGCTTTATGTCATAACCGCAATCGATGACCAAAAATGAATAGTGACAAATTGGGGTAATAATTGGACTTTAAATATTTTCTTAAAAAATCAAACTATTAGTAATTTTAGGTTCATTTCAAACTTAAAGATTTGTTTAGGATCCAACGTTCTTTATAGATTTCTCGCTTTTTATTACCTCACGTCGTTACGCTTAGTTTTTTAGTTTACGTTTAACTTTGAAAAATCATTTCTCAAAAACATTCAAATATGCAAAAATCACAAAAACATTTTCTTAACAAACATTGGAAACAAACCAAGTGAACCTTCCTTTCTTTACTTCTTTTTTTTTCAAATCAAACTCCAATCAATTTTAATCTTTAGACTTTCTTTTCTTTAATTAAAATTAAACAGCCTCACATTTTTATTCTTCTATGCCTTTCGGCCTCTTTCTTCCTCTAAAAATATTTTCAAACTTTTAAAATCAATCCAACTCACCAATCGAAATTTTTGAGGTGAACTACATGATTTTGATCCCACTTATGGGTATGTAGGCAAAAGACTTATGTCTTTCCAAATCAATAAAAACAACAAAAAAACATACTTCTTCTCCCTCCATTCTTTCACTTAGACTTTAGGCAATATTTTACAAATAAATAAGCAAGTAATTAGCACAAGATAATTTAGGCAAGAGGCTCCTTCGGAGTACCGAAGTCGTTTAGGGTGCTTAACACCTTCCCTATTCGAAACCAACCTCCGGACCTTGATCTCATAAGGGTTTTTACTCACTTTTTCCCTTCCCACGAATAAAAGTTGAGAGTTCAAAGATTGAAGGTTCATAACCAATTATGGATTGATACCTGAAAATCGTGAGCACAAGATGGTTTTAAATTTTTTGTTTGATATAAAATTATGAACTCAAATCTGAACCGTTATGTCTTAATCAGACAACTTCAAGTATGCCGATTGCACAACTTCATCGATTTTCGATTGCACAGAAACCTAATATGTGAAATAGTGATTATTAAGTAGTTCCTACAACTCACATCAGAATGGGAGATGGAAGACATGAGGATGAAAAATGAGCACATAGAATAGTAGAGGTGTTTGGGCATATGAACGTTTCTTGGGTCTCAATGCTTGTTGTGGCTAAAATAAGCAAAGTATCTAATAATGGAGCGCTCAGAATTAATAACCAACACGTCTACTTACAAGTCCCCACCAACAACAGTCATTAGTAGCGTCCCGGTATCAAACTTCAATCCACCAACAACAAGTATCTTTTCTTTTGGTAGTGCCACCAACAACAAGTATCTAATCTTGTTGGTTCTGTTTTAGTATTTCTTTTTTATGAAAACATGAAAGAAATTGAGAATTGATTTCTCTTCTACCATAAAATGATTTTATTTTGGAAGTAACTAGTTGTCAGAAATTTATGAATAAGGGAATGTGTCGGTTTGAACGTCATCTCTCATGCATTTATGCAAAGTTGAATTAAAGCAGTGGTCCATTAGAGATAAGGTGGGCCATGACCCACCCCACCAAAAAAATAATTATTTTTATATGAAAAATTATTAAAATATTTTTGATTTTTAACTAAAATTATCTTGCAGTCCATCCTCTTCTATATTTCACTACGTTTTATATCACAATTTAAAGTCAATCAAAATGTAAAGAAAATGTATTATCTTAAATTTTTAAGTTATACAATTTAATTTTTTTATGATCAATCTTGTTTTTAATGTTTATTATAACATAAATTTACGTATATATCATAGTTTATATTTGTGGCCCATCCAAACAATTTTTTCTGGCTTCTTCAATGTATGTGAATCCAACCACTTATATATATATATATATATATATATATATATATATATATATATATTGGTCAAGTAGTCTAGTGGGAATAAGCGGGGTGTTCGGGGTTCGAACCTTAACCTTTGCATATAATAATGCATGTTTCTATCAACTGAGTTATGTTCACGGGGACCTTTAACCAAGAGACCATTTGGGAGCAGGTTAGAAGAAGTAAGAAAATCTTGTTAGTGATGTATATATTTTTTATTTTTACTAAATGAATTTCAATACTTATTTTTAAAGGGTCATGCTAACATGTGTCAGAATTATTGTCATAAAAGTAAATTATTTTTGACTTTTTATAAATTAATTACATAATTTCAATTCTTTAACTACTGTATAATTTCATTTTTAGTATAAGACACCAATTAACATTTTCTATTTTTAAATCATTACTGTATGTTTGGTTTAGCTTTTCCAATACTCAAATCCCTTCCAATGACCATGTGACCGTGATTTATGGAAGCTGCAAATCCTGGCTTCCGTTTTGACGTCTGCTTGAAATTGGTTTCATAATAGAAACATGCAATCACTTAATTTGTAACATTTTATTTCACATAATTATAAAATGAATCCATTTAGTTCAAAATATTTTTAATCGAATGAGACGCTTGTTTCTTAAAGAAGTCACCCAAACTAAACCAATCGAGATGCACTTTAATATTTTAATCTCATGATTTTTTACTTCAAAACCGCGATTTAATGTTTAACATTATTAATTTTTTTGGGTGTAAATCACGTATCCTCCGCGCGCAACTACAAAGACTAATCTCTCGAGCATTGTGGAACCTAAATGGACGACAGGTTCTCCCTAAAAGTTTTAACACTGCTGCATGCCCAAAACTGAATTCGAACCTAGGACCTTTGTTAAGTTAGAAGAGACCTGTTCCATCTTATCTAACCACTCTTGGGTTTAATATTATTAATAAGTATATATAATAATTGATAAAAATAAATAAATATAATAAGAAGAAAAATTTGTCAAAAAATAAAAAATAAGAAGAAAAATGAGAAAGCCAGAGGGAAAGACATGGCATGAAATGTGAAACATAATGCCACATGCCTTTGTCTAGAGCATCCATTCCCATGTATTTCTTTTTCCTTTTTGATTAAAAAAAAAATCATGTCATGATTAATTTTGATTGGAAATTAAATGAGTCATGATCCATTTTGATTGATTAATAAAAAAAAAGATTCAACATCCATTTTAATCGATTAATAGAAACATTAAAAAAAATGGAGAGTATAAAGATGTCACATGTACTATCAATTTTGAGGCATTTGTATTATATAAAGATAAAGATTATTAAAATACCCGGCAAACTTGAGTTTTCATGTTATTATAATGTTTATGAACTCATGTTTCTGTACTAAATATTTAAGCATATAGTTTTTTATTTTATTTGAAATAGCCTCGAGAACTTTGCATAGAGATATTCTTCCATTATTACAAATATAAATAAATAGTGTTTGATCACACACATAATTTTTTTTTTAAATATAAAATTATAATATTATTAATTTCATTTTTTTTATTAAAAAAAGACTCTGATGTGTGTCTCTCCAAACACTATTTATTTATTTATGTTTGTGCCCGTAGTAGAATTTCCCCCTTGCATAATTTTTTTAATATAAAAAACATAGGGAATATATTATTAAAATGTTACTTTTCTTCACTCTGAATTTCTTTATTAGTTGCGAGACATTTTTGTATGGCACAAACATAAATGAATAGTATTTAGTCACACGTAAAAAAGCTTTTTCTCAAAATTCCAACTCATTTTATTATCAATTTATTTTTTATTATTAAAAAAAATCTATTAACGTGTGTACAAACACTACTCATTTATGTTTCCTCATTGCTTGGTAATGCACTTTCACAAAAACATTATATATTTTGTAGAAAACTCAAAGGCTAATGTGTGTGTCAAAAAGGATGGAAGATTTAGAAAGAATAAAAGAACTAAAAGCTTTTGATGAAACAAAACTTGGTGTTAAAGGACTTGTAGATGCAGGGATTACCAAGGTCCCTCGTATCTTCTATCAACCCCCTGATAGCACCAAGAAGGCATCAGAGTTAGGGGACACACCAACCATTCCTGTGATAGATCTTGCTAACATTCTTGAAGATCCATGTGCACGAAAAAGGGTTGTTGAAAGTATTAGAGATGCATCAGAGACATTTGGGTTTTTTCAGATTGTAAATCATGGCATCCCAGTGAGTACTTTGGAGAAAATGAAAGATGGGGTGAAAAGTTTTTTTGAGCAAGATAATGAGGTCAAAAAGGAATATTATACACGCGAACATAAACCTTTTATGCATTATAGTAATATTGCTCTATATACCGCACCAGCTGCTACTTGGAAAGATTCTTTCCTTTGCAACATGGCTCCTATTCCCCCTAAACTAGAAGACCTGCCAGTTGTATGCAGGTAATTTTTAGCTAATTAATGTTACTTTGTCTTTCATCTAATGAATCCTTGATTTAGCTATGAATTTGTTGATTATTTAGACAAAATCATATGATTGATAATTATCTGTAGTCTTTTCCTTTAACAAAGGAAGAGTGTTATGGACACTCTTTTTAACACTCTCACACACGCCGATCTGATGTACCACTGGTTTTGTGGTTGTTAAGACCTCATCGCCGATCTGATGTTCTGCTTTTGTTCGGATTGAATGTCTTCGATATAGCTCGCTCCGATCTGGGTTCATTAGGCTTGAAAGTGTTGTTAAGCTTGCTGTGATTTGTAAATCACAGGGGGTTGTTGGTACATGAATTTGTCCATGTTGGTAATCGGTTCATTCACCATTCCTTAAAGGATGAGTGTGACTATCCATGCTTGTCTCTAATTTGTTTATAACCCTTGCGGATTTTTACACACCCCTTTCTTTTGCAATCTGGTTTTGAGCCCCGCGTTAGGTTCATTGGGTTGTGCTTTGCTACGCATTGGGCTCTTTACTGGGTCATGTTTATGCCTCCAACTCTTTTGTACTTCATTTATTTTTATTATATTTGACTTACTTTTTTTATTATATTTGTCTATGAACTAAATGTTGAGTATGTGCTTATTTCGTTTGTTTATAGGGACATTCTTCTGGAATACTTGAACCAAGTCAAGAAAGTGGGGACTTCACTGTTAGAGTTACTATCAGAAGCTCTTGGTCTGAATTCAACCTATTTAGCAGATATTGGTTGTGCTGAGGGCTTTTATGCCTTTGGCCACTACTATCCACCCTGTCCTGAACCGGAATTAACTTTAGGAACTTCAAAACATGTTGATGTGGTTTTCCTTACGGTGCTTCTACAAGATCATGTAGGTGGCCTCCAATTTCTTCATAAGGATGTATGGATTGATGTACCTCCTATACCTGAGGCTCTAATTGTTAACATTGGCGATTTTCTGCAGGCATGTTTTGTCTTTTTTTTCTCTCATACAAATGTTAAGTATATGTCCCTATTTCATGCAGTGTTCGTTTATTTCAAAGACTTTGTTTCCTCTCATTTTTATAAGTATGGTATTTCATCATTATGGCTAATTTTACTCAGAAAAATCATTATGGCTAATATTTTTGAATCTCAGCTTATCACAAATGATAAATTCAAGAGTGTTCATCATAGAGTACCAGCAAATCTTGTAGGTCCAAGAGTCTCTATTGCAAGCTTTTTTGGCACACTGCATCATCCAACTACAAGGACATTTGGTCCCATCAAGGAATTGTTATCTGAAAAAGACTCTGCAAAATATAAAGAAACTTCTCCTCAGAAATTTATGGACAACTACATAACAAAATGCAATAAGGGTACTTCTCCTCGGCTGCATTTCAAGAATTGACTACCACAATGCAAGTGAAAGTGGCTATGTGACCTTAAACTTTCGGTGTACAATGGCTTTAATTCTTGTACTCGCTACTTCTTAACAAATAACGAATACAATGTGTTTTGAAAAAATTTATTTGACAGTTAGAATAAGGATTCATATTGAATTATATAACTAGGTTCAAACATTATCAAGCTTTAGTTACTTCAAAATAAGGAATATTATTGTTTTGTAAAACATAATCCGAAAACAATATTAATATTTCGGATCATATAATATGAATTGTGTCAAATCCCCTCATTAGACAGTTTCTAAGAGAACTTGTAGTTATATGTTGACACTTTCAAATTATATAACTTGAAATGTTTCAACACAAAGATTACAAGTATTTGTGATAGAGAACACACTTTTTAGCAAACATGCGCCGAGTTACAACACACATCAAAGCGTAACACATCATAATCTTAATATTCCAAACCGATATCTAATGTATACAAACCGATATCCATCATAATATTAGTACATATAATGAAAGCATAACACATCATAATCATAATATTGAACATGCATAAAAACCGATATCCAAAGTATACAAAATATTCTGAACGACATACAAACCATACAAAATATTCAAAGTCAAATAAAAAATAAACCCTACAGGTTAGCATGCCCATCTCTAGCACCTCTTCCTCCTTCAACAATACACCATCCATCTCAGAGCCTTGACAATGATCTGTTCCAAATCTTGCAATACTAGTGTTCCAGACTGGACCTCAGGATTCAACATTTCAATAGTGACTTGTCAGAGGCCTAACATGACAACCTTATCTTCATAAGCATAGCACCTTTGCCACACCATGTACACAATCAATTTATGAAAACTCAGAAATTTAAAACTAAACTTAAAACTCTTTTCCCTCTCTCTAGAAAATACTGACTTCAGCTTCAGAGTGCGTCTATGCTTTGTAGATACCTCTCTACATCATCGTAACCATCATCGGAAAACTCATCTAAGCATCTCCTCCACCATACCGTTCTTCCATCGCACGAGTATTGTAACTGATTCATCCTTAAGCTATGTCTTGAATAGATCCTTAGCACTAGAATGATGGATGGTTAGTGATTATCAACATTTTTCCTCAAATCCTTTTGTTTTAATTGCTTTGTATCCACCAGTAACCGCTTCAACATTGTAATTGTTGTAATTACGAAAAACTTCAACGTGAACACCACCACCACTTCTATGGCACTTCGATCTGCAATCCAAATTCTTCAGGATCATTCCCAATCTAGGTCTTATTACTCTGGTGATCAACGATGGAATTTCTCTTCGTCCTTCCGTCGTAAATCCTCAAGGAGCGCACAACCATAGAGAACTAAAACACTCCCAACGTAGACTACTCCATATCGTCTTCAGCGAGTTACGTCGTCTGCTATTCAGATTCCTCCGATGATTCATTTAACGGAAATCCCGCCCACTTTTGAACCAACATAATGCAACACCACTGTTCTTGCAGCATTCTCGGATACCGTTCGAACTTCCAAGCCATACTGGGTTGTTGACAAACATCTTCAATCTTCTTCAACAACAAAGTGACAAATTCAACCGCGTTGAGGAAAATCAAGAGAAAATTCTAACTGAAGTCATAACACATATTGAAGTCTTCCAACACACAAAACAATGAGGGGAACTAACATATGCATTAGGAGACGCCACAACAACATAGGAAAGGGCTCCTCTGAGGAAGCCTCATCCTTCACATATGTCTTTCATGGTTCTTATGGTGGAGAAAGCAATCTTACTCCATCCTTTCCTCACGAAACATGAAGGCTATCAACCACCTGATAGCACCAAGAAGACATGAATCACACGAAAATAAGAAATAGGAAATTAAATTAGGTTTACCACGACTAAAACCGTTTGATCAAAATCAAACTGTTAAGATATTAAGATGGTTTTAAATTTTTTGTTTGATATAAAATTCTGAACTTAAATCTGAACCGTTATGTCTTAATCAGACAACTTCGAGTATGCCGATTGCACAACTTCATCGATTTTCGATTGCACTGAAACCTAATATGTGAAATAGTGATTAAGTAGTCCCTACAACTCACATCAGAATGGGAGATGGAAGACATGAGGATGAAAAATGAGCACATAGAATAGTAGAGGTGTTTGGGCATATGAACGTTTCTTGGGTCTCAATGCTTGTTGTGGCTAAAATAAGCAAAGTATCTAATAATGGAGCGCTCAGAATTAATAACCAACACGTCTACTTACAAGTCCCCACCAACAACAGTCATTAGTAGCGTCCCGGTATCAAACTTCAATCCACCAACAACAAGTATCTTTTCTTTTGGTAGTGCCACCAACAACAAGTATTTAATCTTGTTGGTTCTGTTTTAGTATTTCTTTTTTATGAAAACATGAAAGAAATTGAGATTTGATTTTTCTTCTACCATAAAATGATTTTATTTTTTCTTCTACCATGAAAACATGAAAAATTATTAAAATATCTTTGATTTTTAACTAAAATTCTCTATTTCACTACGTTTTATTATCACAATTTAAAGTCAATCAAAATGTAAAGAAAATGTATTATCTTAAATTTTTAAGTTATACAATTTAATTTTCTTATGGTCAATCTTGTTTTTAATGTTTATTATAACATAAATTTTACGTATATATCATAGTTTATATTTGTGGCCCACCTGAACAATTTTTTCTGGCTTCTTCAATGTATCAAAGTGAATCCAACCACTTATACGAATTTCATATATATATATATATATATATATATATATATATATATATATATATATATATATATATATATATTGGTCAAGTAGTCTAGTGGGAATAAACGGGGTGTTCGGGGTTCAAACCCCCAGCCTCTGTATATAATAATGCATGTTCCTACCAACTGAGTTATGTTTATGGGGACCTTTAATCAAGATACCATTTGGGAGCAGGTTAAAAGAAGTAAGAAAATCTTGTTAGTGATGTATATATTTTTTATTTTTACTAAATGAATTTCAATACTTATTTTTAAAGGGTCATGCTAACAGGTGTTAGGGTAATGATTAAGCATATCATAAAAGAAAATTATTGTCATAAAAGTAAACTATTTTTGACTTTTTATAAATTAATTACATAATTTCAATTCATTAACTACTATATAATTTCATTTTTAATATGAGACATCAATTAACATTTTCCATTTTTAAACCATTACTGTATGTTTGGTTTAGCTTTTCCAATACTCAAATCACTTCCAATGACCATGTGACCGTGATTTATGGAAGCTGCAAATCCTGGCTTCCATTTTGACGTCTGCTTGAAATTGGTTTCATAGTAGAAACATGCAATCACTTAATTTGTAACATTTTATTTCACATAATTATAAAATGAATCCATTTAGTTCAAAATATTTTTAATCGAATGAGACGCTTGTTTCTTAAAGAAGTCACCCAAACTAAACCAATCGAGATGCACTTTAATATTTTAATCTCATGACTTTTTACTTCAAAACCGCGATTTAATGTTTAACATTATTAATTTTTTTGGGTGTAAACCACGTATCCTCCGCGCGCAACTACAAAGACTAATCATTCAAGCATTGTGGGACTCAAATGAGCGACAGGTTCTCTCTAAGAGTTTTAACACTGCTGCATGCCCAAGACTGGATTCGAACCTATGACATTTGTTAAGTTAGAAGAGACATGTTCCATCTTATCTAACCATATATAATAATTGATAAAAATAAATAAATATAATAAGAAGAAAAATTTGTCAAAAAATAAAAAATAAGAAGAAAAATGAGAAAGCCAGAGAGAAAGACATGGCATGAGATGTGAAACATAATGCCACATGCCTTTGTCTAGAGCATCCATTCCCATGTATTTCTTTTTCTTTTTATTAGAAAAAAATCATGTCATGATCAATTTTGATTGGTTCAACAAAATTAAATGAGTCATGATCTATTTTGATTGATTAATAAAAAAAAAATTCAACATCTATTTTAATCGATTAATAGAAAACATTAAAAAAAATGGAGAGTATAAAGATGTCACATGTACTATCAATTTTGAGGCATTTATATTATATAAAGATAAAGATTATTCAAATACTTGGCAAACTTGAGTTTTCAAATCATTTTATTTTAATGTTTATGTACTCATGTTTCTGTACTAAATATTTAAGCATAGAGTTTTTTATTTTATTTTAAATAGCCCTCGAGAACCTTGCATAGAGATATTCTTTCATTGTCAAAAATATAAATAAACGTGTTTGGTCACACACACATAATTTTTTTTAAATATAAAATTATAATATTATTAATTTCATTTTTTTTATTAAAAAAAAAACTCTGATGTGTCTCTCTTCAAGCACTATTTATTTATGTTTGTGCCCGTAGTAGAATTTCCCCCTTGCATTATTTTTTTAATATAAAAAACATAGGGAATATATTATTAAAATGTTACTTTTCTTCACTTGTATATCTTTCTTAGTTGCGAGGCATTTTTGTATAGGACAAACATAAATAAATAGTATTTAGTCAATAGTAAAAAAGCTTTTTCTCAAAATTCTAACTCATTTTATTATCAATTTATTTTTTATTATTAAAAAAAATCTATTAACGTGTGTGTAAAAACACTACTCATTTATGTTTCCTCATTGCTTGGTAATGCACTTTCACAAAAACATTATATATTTTGTAGAAAACTCAAAGGCTAATGTGTGTGTCAAAAAGGATGGAAAATTTAGAAAGAATAAAAGAACTAAAAGCTTTTGATGAAACAAAACTTGGTGTTAAAGGACTTGTAGATGCAGGGATTACCAAGGTCCCTCGTATCTTCTATCAACCCCCTGATAGCACCAAGAAGGCATCAGAGTTAGGGGACACAACAACCTTTCCTGTGATAGATCTTGCTAACATTCTTGAAGATCCATGTGCACGAAAAAGGGTTGTTGAAAGTTTTAGAGATGCATCAGAGACATTTGGGTTTTTTCAGATTGTAAATCATGGCATCCCAGTGAGAACTTTGAATGAAATGAAAGATGGGGTGGTAAGTTTTTTTGAGCAAGACAGTGAGGTCAAAAAGAAATATTACACTCGTGAAAGAAAACCCTTTAAATATAATAGTAATTATAATCTACTATATACATCTGATCCAATTACTTGGAAAGATACCTTCCTTTGCAACAGGGCTCCTAATCCCCCCAAACCAGAAGACCTGCCAGCTGTATGCAGGTACTTTTCAACAATGTAATGAATCTCAAAGGTATACTTGTTAATGTTATTCTACACTTTTTACTACTGTGATGGTTTATCTTTCATATATATACTTGATTCTTATGAGGCACGAACAACAATAGGATTAGGCGTGTCGCGGTGTCCGATACGCGTTGGTGTCCGACACCCCTATGACACTCATACGACACGTGTTGAACTAGTGTCTTAAATAAGTTTTTTTTTTTACTTTGACACTCTTTGGACCGTGTCCGACACCTATATAACACTTATGAGGTGTGTCGGACAACTGAAACAAATATATGGATTTTTTTCTTTGCTTCTACACATAGTAGATTCAAGGGATTACAGATGTGTGAGAAATGTGGATCAACGAGGAGTTATAGGCATTAAAGTTGATTACAATGCATTTAAATTTTTTATTAGAGTATAGTGAAGAAGATCACTTGGAGAGCAAGTTATCTATGTAGAAAGTTAGTTAGGGAGTTAGTTACTCCAAATCACTATAAATAAGCTACACCTATGTACTATTTCATATCTTTTATTCATTTGCATCTTTGTGATGACTCTTAGAGAGAACTATACAATTTATCTTTCCATTGCATTTGATCTAGAACCATGGAATCCTTTGATTCATAACATTTTTCAATAATAGATAGATAAATAAAGGCCAAGTGCTATTGTATCTTGTTATAGAACTTGTTTAAATGAAGTAAATTGCTCAAGTTAGATGCATATGTATGTATTTTGATTCTTAATTTAGATCTTTTATAAATAAATTAATATATAGGTAGCGGTGTCAGTGTCCTATACTTTTTACATTAACAGTGTTGACGTGTTCGTGTCAGTGTCGTGCCAGATGTCCATGTCAGAGTCCATGCTTCATAGCTTGATTCTGACCTTCATTATGACCTAAATGTGTGATGCTTTTTTTTTTTATTTCATTTGTTTATAGGAACATACTGCTGGAATACTTGAACCATGTAATGAAAGTGGGGACTTTATTGTTTGAGTTACTATCAGAAGCTCTTGGTCTGAACCCAACCTATTTAATAGATATTGGTTGTGCTGAGGGCTTATCTGCTTTTGGCCACTATTATCCATCCTGTCCTGAACCAGAATTAACTTTAGGAACAGTAAAACACGCTGATATTGATTTCATCACAGTGCTTCTACAAGATCATATAGGTGGCCTCCAAGTTCTTCATAAGGATATGTGGGTAGATGTACCTTCTATACCAGAGGCTTTGGTGGTTAACATTGGTGATTTTTTGCAGGCATGATTTTGTCTTTCTTTTTCTACAAGAATTGGATATTTTACAGCGCTGCAGAGCCTTAGATCTGGATGGATCTAACACCACATTCAAATCAAACGGCTCTGCAGTGTTGTAGAGAAAACTATATTCTATTTTAACTTGAATTTATAATATTGTTGGCCTTTTATGATGTGGCTAATTTGTAATTTTCTTGAATCTCAGTTTATCTCAAATGACAAATTCAAGAGTGCTCAACACAGGGCACTGTCAAATCTGGTAGGTCCAAGAGTCTCTGTTGCATGCTTTTTTAGCACTGGTCATCATCCATATACAAGGATTGATGGTCCCATCAAGGAACTATTATCTGAAGACAATCCTGCAAAATATAGAGAAACTTCAATTTCAGATTTAACAGTCCACTACATACAAAAATGCTCGAGTGGTACTTCTCCTCTGCTACATATCAGGATTTGACTAGCACAATACAAGTGAAACTGACCATGTGATCTTATGCTTTCGGTGTACAATGTCTAAAATTCTTGAACTTTTATTTTCTTAATTTCTTAATAAAGAATAAGGAAAACAATTTTTGTTGAAAAAGGTAACTAGGTGGTTTGGTTAAGTTCAAACATTTCCATGCTTCAGTTAATTATGTTCTACTGCTGAACTCAATGTTTAAAAAATGATATGTTATCGTGAAAACGGTCGCCACAAAATGGTATGGGTGTAGCAACCAATATTGTTTTCTCTGATTTAACATAGTGAACAAAAATCATTGAAACGGCCGCGACAAAACATAGTTATGTCACGATAAAACGACTTTACGGCCACGTGCGGAAAACATATTAGAGAACAAATTTAGTGCTTCAGTTAATCATTGAAAGTGTTAGAGTCGCATCAGAGACATTTGAGTTTTTTCAGATTGTAAATCTTGGCATCCCACTGAGTACTTTGGATGAAATGAAAGATAGGGTGAAAAGTTTTTTTGAGCAAGATAATGAGGTCAAAAAGGAATATTATACACGTGAACATAAACCTTTTATGCATTATAGTTATATTGCCCTATACACCGCAGCAGCTGCTACTTGGAAAGATTCTTTCCTTTGCAACATGGCTTCTAATCATCGTTCCTGAGTAACTAGAGGCTCGGCTCTAATGTAAAAATAGTCCTTTAATAAAATAAAAACATTTTTTTTTTAAAAGAGCAATTATCAATTTAAATTGAAAATAAGATCCGTAGAGATAAAAAAAAATCAATATTGTAATTAACACATAAAAATCAAATATTCTAATCAATAATATAATTATACAACTTCAAACGAAAAATTATGACATTTGTTGTTAATGCTTTATAATTATATTGTGCTTTTATTTCTAAAATCCAATATGTTAAGGAAAATTTGGTTGAATTGGAGAGAAGATTAACTCCAAAGGCTTGGTCTAGTGGTAAAAAGACAGGTCTTGAATCCGAGAGAACTTAGGTTCGAGCCCTGCTAGTGCCTTTGGAGGGAGGTAAATGTAATTACCTTTGTAAGTACTCTTTGAGCCTGAAGGTCTTCCCTGACTTGGACTGGGGCACCATCCCGTCACTCTAAAATTTAATGTAACCAAAGAATTGGAGAGAAGATGGAGGAGCCTCAAATCCATAATAAATTATGTCCAAGCCAAAAAGGCCTCTCATACTAAAAAAGATAGTTAAAGAAGAAAAATGAAAAAGAAAAATTAATTGAAGAAAAACGGTTTCTGGGTTAAAAGGAAGAAAAAAAAAAGACTAATTAACAAAAAACTTGAGTTGAGGGTGTTGAACGTTTTTGGGTTAATTAGAAGCAAAAAGGAAAGAAATGACTAATTAACAAAAAGAATTGAGTTGAGTGTGTTAAACCAAAAATACCAGCTTGCGATGCTACCATTAGGCCACTTCGGTTTTACTGATATATTTGTCAAACAATTTGTATATATAAATATTTTACATGCAATATATGTATAAAAATATATTTAAGCCCCAAATTTTAGAGGTCTAGCTCAGTAGAGCTGCTTGCACCCCTTTGGGTCCGGCCCTGGCTCCTATTCCCCCTAAACCAGAAGACCTGTCAGTTGTATGCAGGTAATTTTTAGCTAATTAATGTTACTTTGTCTTTCATCTAATGAATCCTTGATTTAGCTATGAACTTGTTGATTATTTGAACAAAATCATATGATTGATAATCATCTATAGTCTTTTGGTTTAACAAAAGAGGAGTGTTGTTTACACTCTCTTTTTAACACTCTCTAACACCCACTGAAAAAAATAATATCATTTTTGTCTCTAGTCATTGCAATCACATTTTGTGTTTGATTGTTGGTGTAAGTAGCCATTGGTGAGCTTTCTGCCACCAAACTACTTTGTTACTTAGCAAATTTGGTGTCGCGAATTCAATTTGGGTTTTTCTTTGGTTCGGCCTCGTCGTATAGAAGATGGGTTGGTCATGATGTCAATGCCACCGTGTGTTGTTGGTTGCTTCTTGCCTTTGATCTCTAGCTCTTTCCAGAATGTTGAGATCTGCAAGGTATTTGGGTTTCCGCCACTGTACCAGTGGTTTTGTGGTTGTTAAGACCTCGTCACCGATGTGATGTTCTTCTATAGTTAGGCTCAGATGTCTTAGATATAGCTTGTTGAGGTCTGGGTTCGTTAGTCTTGAAAGGGTTGTTAAGCTTGCTATGATTTGTAAATCACAGGGGTTGTTGGTACGTGAATTTGTCCGTGTTGGCGGTCGGTTAATTCACCATTCCTCAAAAGATGAGTGTGATTATCCATGCTTGTCTCTAATTTGTTAAGAATGCTTGCGAATTTTTACACACCCCTTTCTTTTGTAATCTGGTTTCAAGCCCTGCGTTAGGTTTGATGGGTTGTGCTTTGCAACACATTATGCCCCCGACTCTTTTGTACTTCCTTTTTTAATTATTTCACTTACTTTTTTATTATATTTCCCTATGATCTAAATGTTGAGTATGTTCTTATTTCGTTTGTTTATAAGGATATACTACTGGAATAATTG
Organism: Medicago lupulina; assembly: GCA_958299785.1. Lineage (NCBI taxonomy): Eukaryota > Viridiplantae > Streptophyta > Magnoliopsida > Fabales > Fabaceae > Medicago > Medicago lupulina. The sequence goes on along the minus strand of OY283141.1, from coordinate 67,330,788 downwards.
AACCAAGTAAAGAAATTGGGAACGTCGTTACTATCAGAAGCTCTTGGTCTGAATTCAACCTATTTAACAGACATTGGTTGTGCCGAGGGCTTTTATGCTTTTGGCCATTACTATCCACCATGTCCTGAACCGGACTTAACTTTAGGAACCTCAAAACATGTTGATGTTGTTTTCCTTACGCTGCTTCTACAAGATCATTGTCATCGCGATTTTCGGGTGTCAAATCATTAATTGGATTTGAACCTTTCGATCATTGATGTTTCTATTTTTTTTGGGGAAGGTAAAATCGAGAAAACCTTAGAAATCCTAAGTTCGGGGCTGATTTCATCACGGGAAGGTGTTAGGCACCCGCGATGACTATAGTATCCTATAGGAACCGTTTTACTACGCTTTACGTTTATGCTTTACTTTTATTGCTACTTGTAAAAGAAATTGGTTTTAAGAATGAGAGGGAGAAAGTTGGGTTTTATTTTATTGGACTTGGAGAGATGTAAGTCTCTTGCCTACATACCCTTTTAAGGGATCAAAATTCCATGTAGTTCTCTTTCAAAAATGCTTTTGTGAGTTTTGTTCTTTTTAGTTTTTTTTTAAAAATGGTTTTTGAAGAAAGAGGTAAGAGGCCGTGTAGGCATTAGAATTGAAAACAAATGAGGTTAGTCCAATTTATTTACAAAAAGTAGTTAAAGTTGGAAATTAGTGTTCATTTTGATTCTTGATTAAGAAAACAAAGGGAAAATCTCTTGGAGTTTTGACTCCAAGGTTTGTTTGAAAAAGATTTGAAGTGATGGAAGTTGTTTGTTTTTCAAAAGATTGATTTTCTCTAAGTACCGCGTATCCTAAACATACACCTAGCGATGAACATACAACGTGTGTGCGTGTGTCGGTGCATGTGTCGGTGTACATCATTATAGTCCATGTCTTTTTACATCGGGTCCTATTTTACATTCTATAGTCTTGCATGAAATTAAAGAAAATAACCTAAACCTAAAATATTACATGAGTCAAATAGAAAATTGCATAAGGGTAACTAAAGGAAGAAAAACAAATGAGAGTGAGGCAATGCTTGCAATGTGCATGAGACATAGAACAAAATGGTTAGTAATGAAATGAGAAATGGTAGCATGAGTAGCAATGCATAGGATATGAAATTTACTAACAAAGCACCAAACCAATTAAAAAAGATGAAGTGAACATAACTAAACAATTTAGCAAATTGCAAGAGAACAAATACCAAAAATAATGCAAATGGCACCAAACTAAAACCTAAAAGCCAAACTAAGTCCCATGACCTATAACCTTTACCCAAAACAGCACCTCTTTTTCAAAGAAAACATTCCAAGAATCAAAGGGAAATTACGAGTCACACTTAAACCCTAAAATCAACACATTTTGCAAGTAAATTGCGACTCAAAATTAACAACTATACTTGACCAAAGGGAAGCTTTCATTTAAACTTGCAAAGAGAAATTAACAAACAAAATTGTGGCATTGTAGATTGCAAGCAACTTGTAAAATTATTGAGCACTTGAACTAGAGGACTAGGAATTAATTTGTAAAGCAAGGAAGGATCCATTGAGTTTGAAAACCAAGGAATTAACAATTAGGCATGCACGAATGTAGAAACAGCATGAATTCAGAGATGAACACATCACAAAAATCACATATCAAACATCAACGCCATAGAGCAAGAATTGGATCCAAAATAGCGCAAGAAAATTCGCAAAAAGCATCAAAACATGTAAATCCAATAAAAATTAGCGCACATGCTTTTTATCCACTTTAAAATGTGAAATTACCACAAAACGGTTGAAAATATATCAAGAAACATGTGATAATTTTTTCAAGATTTTTGCAAGAAATTAACATGCGTATGGGTTCAAGTAGCAAGATCAGAGGTGTGCATAGCAAGGAAGAACAAAAACGTAAGAAAATGGCCCAAAGCCCAAACCCAACTGGCTGGCACCCATCCTACACGGATCCGGATCAAACTGGATGCCTCAGAGGCGTTAGATTGATCCGGATTAACTCAAACCTAGATCTAAAGGTGGCCAAGGCACAAGACATGGGTCGGTTTGAACCCGACCCGGTTCAAACACTCGCATATAAGGGTTAAAACCCGGTTCAGCTTCATTCTTTCCCCTCTCTCGTTCTCTCTTCCTCGCCGTTTTCTCTCACTCCCTCAAGAACAAAGAACACGAACCCTAATCTCTCAAAACTTGCTCAAATTCATCTCTAATCATGCTTAAACGTCCCATTTCGTTGTTCTAATCACAAAAATCAAACAAAAGCTTCGTGAAATTACAAGTTTGATGTGAATCCTTGTTGATGTTCGTATACGGTTCCGATTCGTCATCTCCTCTTGTCTTGCTTGTTCGAACGTCCATGAATCCTCTCAGGTTCTTGACGATTCAAACTCGCCTTGAATCTTTAAGGTTTGTTCATAACTTTCACCATTTTTAGGGTTTCGTGAGTTTACGAATCGGAACCGTTTGAAATTCAAGGATTCATATCAGCTTCTCCTTGTTATTGCGATTATGATATGTAGATGTTGGGATTGAAAGTTTACCTGCAGTTTTCCTGGGGATTTGATCTGAATCTTTGGAATTCCTCGAGCTTTCTTCGGTTCTGTTAGTTCCTGATTCAATTCCAAGGTTAACCAGTAGCTTTCCTCTTCTTCTCTGATTCAGTTCTGCGCTTTCTCTTCTTTTCTTCTCTGAACCGGTTCGGAACCTTGAATTTCTTTCCCTCTTCTTCTCTGATGCGTCTCTGTGATCACGCTTGAGTTTGCTGCCCCTAGCAGTGAATTCGCGTTGGAATTGCAGGGAGAAATGGCTCAATGATGAAGATTCATCATTGTTGAATCTCTGAGAGCTTGAAGTTCTTCTTCCTAACTGAATTCTGTTATGGTTTTTGATCTAACTAACATGAGAGAGAAAATTGTGAGGTGTTTGTGTTGATGTGGCGCGCGTGATCCTGATTCTCCGACACTGTGTGCCTTTTATAGCCTGCCATGTGCACTGTGGGCCAATGAAGTAGTGACACGTGGACTGGACCTTGCTTGCGTGGCTTTTTGGACTGAATTGGCTTCTTTTTGACCTTGAGGACCAATCTGCAAATATGTAAAAATTTGGACTGTTTTGCAAATTTGAAAAGATTTAAGGACTGAAATGCAAAAATAAAAAGTATTTGGACTGGACTGTTTTCTTTAAAAGGAAATGACCACTAAAAAAGAAAAAAAATTGGACTGAATTGTAATTTTGAAAATATTAGGACTAAAATGTAAAAAGTTAAAATAAAATGGGTAAAAAATGTAAATTTGAAAACGACGTAAAGTGAAACGTTTAAAATTGACAAAATGGACTAAAACGAATAAACTACCAAAAATGAGGTATTTTAAAATACCTCTCTGCCCAAAATTTGAATAATGTGAAAAGACTAAAATGCCCCTGGGGCAAAAAGCGACTCAGACTGACTCAGATGCAAACTAGATGATTTTGTACAAATTTGATTAAAGATTTATGCAAACCAGTTGAGAAGACTCAGGGACAAATTGCAGGGGCTGAAAATGGGTTCCTTTGTAGGAAATGACCAAAATACCCTTTTGTATGATTTTATGCAAAAATTTAAAAGACTGAAGCAGTAATGTATGCAGTTGAAACACAGTAGAAAACACATTGAATTTGAAAGGATTAGAAAATTGCAGGGAAATTGAAAGAGTATTTTTAGGTCCAAAATGAGGGTATAACAATCATGTAGGTGGCCTCCAATTTCTTCATAAGGACATGTGGATTGATGTAATTCCTATACCTGAGGCTCTAATTGTTAACATGGCGATTTTCTGCAGGCATGTATTTGTATTTGTCTTTTTTTTTTTTTTTTTTGTCTTTCAAACAAATGTGAAGTATATGTCCCTATTGCATGCAGTGTTCGTTCATTTCAAAGACTTTGTTTCCTCTCATCTTATTAAGTATGGTATTTTAACAATATGGCTAATTTATAATATTTTTGAATCTCAACTTATCACAAATGATAAATTCAAGAGTGTTCATCATAGAGTACCAACAAATCTTGTTGGTCCAAGGGTCTCTATTGCAAGCTTTTTTGGCACACTGCATCATCTAACTACAAGAACATTTGGTCCCATCAAGGAACTATTATCTGAAAAAGTCTCTTCAAAATATAAAGAAACTTCATTTCCAAAATTTATGGACAGCTACATAACAAAATGCAATAAGGGTACTTCTCCTCGGCTGCATTTCAAGAATTGACTAGCAAAATGCAAGTGAAAGTGGCTATGTGACCTTAAACTTTCGGTGTACAATGGCTTTAATTCTTGTACTCGCTATTTCTTGACAAATAACGAATACAATGTGTTTTGAAAAAAAATATTTGACACTTAGAATAAGGATTCAGATTGAATTATATAACTAGGTTCAAACATTATCAAGCTTCAGTTACTTATTCCAACGTGATTCCAACGTGAGTAACGTTTTGGACCAACTTATTTCAACGTGAGTAACGTTTTGGACCAACTTGAAACTTTTAAAACGTAAGGGACCAACTTAAAACTTTTAAAACATAAGGGACCAACTTAAAAACTAAAATAAGCATAAGGGATCACACATACAATTAAGCCATTAATCAATTAACATATGCAATTAACGAAAATTAAAGAGGATAAGGAAAAGAGAACGACACTGATATTTTTATAGTAGTTCACCCGTTCGTCCTCGCTTCGGGCTACGTCTACTCTTCTTGGTGAAAAACGCCTCCACCAAGGTCATCCACTAATAGTAACAATGTTGAATACAAAGTTCAAATAACCCTTATGTAAGCACTCTTCCAAACTTCAAATAACCTTTTAATTTGGTGCTTTTTGATGTCTTTGAATACTCAATATACCCGTGCAAACCTTCGAACTCTTCTCTCAAGCTCTTTGATGCTACGTCCGACAAATTGATCCCCTTGAACACAAAAACAGTTAGAAAGAACCCCCAAGACCTTTCGAGGTGGAATGAGATTATTCACTTCACTTTGGAACCTTGTGTTTACCTTGGTTTCTGGTAAACAACCGCTGGTTTACAAAATGGTTACTTGCAAAATCAACCAGTAAATCTTAGGACATATTGTGTTTGTTATTTTCCAGAAAGTGATGAATGTTCTTGGTTTGAATTATAAATGTAACTGTCGGAATCAACAACTGTTGAATCCGTCGTACTAAATTGATTAGAAAGAACAAGTAAATTGCAATGAATTTAAAGAAACAAAGATAAATTGCATTGAATGAATGTAAATTGATACACAAATTCATACATTATGACTTGTTACTCGTTTCTCTCTTGATGGGGATAGTTTGAGCGTAAGTTTTCTATATGGTTGAATTGTAACCTGTTATTCCTATGAGAAAATACTACTTATACTAGAAAACTAACTACACAATTACAATCGAAATAACAAGTGAATCGAACTCAATCAATTTCTCTCAAAACCTATGTCAAACTTCGTTGACTGCATTTATTGTAGCCTGTCGAAAATACAGGCTAACACCTTGATTAAGCCCAACCGATTTCCATGAAAGAACCAACTTACAATCCCTATTAGCACCCTAGAAAATCAATGTGACTCAACGTACAAAATGATTCTAAGAAAAAATGTTTAATCTTGAAGAATGTATGAACAATGAGTTTTTGAGACCTAGAGAGAATAGATGCAAATGATTCCATGTTTTGGGTGTTATGAGGATGTGAGTATACATAGAGAGGAGTGGTAAGTGTAAAATTACGGCCAAAAACAACATAGTGAATTGATTCACTAAATGTGTGAATTGATTCAGACATAAAAAATATAAGCCAGAACCCTACGAAGATTTATACGATTCAATGTGAATGTGAATCGATTTAAGTGAGCCAAGGATGAAGAAACCAACGAGAAGTCCCAAAGACGATGCTAAGTTCCAATGACGATGCTAAGTTCCAATTTTTTTTATAAAAAAAGTTGTAACTCTCATTGAGCAGGAACAACATCCTACCTCTTTTAAATACACTAGACATAACATCTTGTGAATATGTATAAAGGAATTGTCATTTCATAGTTTTGTTGTAAATATTTCTTATTCGTAGGACGATGAAATCCTAGCTGGAGCTCAGATGGAGGGATAAAGACTCCCTTCTAAGTCGACCTTGTTCTTAAACGCGATAGGCTATAATGAGGAGCCAAAAAAGACTCACTCCTAAGTTGATACTGTAACACCCTATTTTCCATCGATAAATTTAAAACGATAATAATATATTTAATAGCAAGGATGTTACACAACTCAACATTATACCAACATTGGGTCATAAACACTTTCATTAGATAAGGTCACCGCAGTGGAATAAAATATTCAAAGGTCACAATAATTAAACTCATGCAAGTTTTTCAATGATCATAAATAGAAAATAACAATATTTCCATAATCCAACTCAAAATGCAATAAGGATTCAATCGTCTACCCCAACCCTAATGTTACAGGAATCAGAGCTCGTAGCGACTACATTTTCTTTTCAGCAAATAATAAAAGAACTAAATGGAGGCATCTGCCGTGTCCACCTTCTAAAACGTCCCACATTTATTCTTCGTCAACCTAAGTGTCTGTACTCAAAGTACAGTCACCACAAAGGAAAACAACACAACAAGTAAAGGGGGTGAGAAATCTAGTCATAGCATAATAATAAGAATGGTTAATATATGTTTACCCCCTTGTAATATTAGCGATTTTCGGTTTATCCCCTTGTAAAAAAATTTGTTTAGATTCTAACCCTGTAATTTGAAGATTTTTTGATTTTGGACCTTGATGGTGTCAAATTACAAAATTCAAGGTATTTTCGCCCCCTGTAATTTGAGAGAATTTCGGTTTACCTCCTGCCATATCATTGATATTTCGGTTTATCCCCCTACCATATCATCGATTTTGTACAGTCAAAATTTATGAAGGTCCAAAACCAAAAATCTTCAAGTTACAGGGCTGGAATCTAAACAATTTTTTACAAGGGGGTAAACCGAAAATCGCTATTATTATAGGGGGTAAATATATATTAACCCTACTAAGAAAACAATCGCAACATTGAAATATCATAAGAACAATGTTCCACCATTACAAGATCATCAACAATTATCATTCTTTCTCAACATTTCATATATCACACCTCACATTACTTTCTTATTTAAAAACATCAAGTACAACAATGTCACTTAAATGCATATAAACTCTTCTTAAGACATATATGAATGTGGTACCACACCTATCATCACCAATTTGCCAAGAGTATATTACTGGAATTTTCAACACCAAATTTTCAGAGGTATGTTACTGGACTTATCAACACCAATTCAACACCATATCAGCTCATCATCAACAACACATCATTCATTAATGCACGACTCTCCCTAATTATGCATAACACCACAACAAAAACAAGAACAACACTGTAGTTAAACATCACCATTTCCATCACCAAATATAAATATATATCTCTCTTTCATCACTGTTAGTTAAACATCACCATTTCCATCACCAAATATAAATATATATCTCTCTTTCATCACTGTACTTTCTACCCATCACAATTACAATCCATCATCGTTTTCATAACCAAATATTATTAAACATCACCACTTTCATCATCTTTAACATATAAATAATATTACTATAATCATTAATACATTTCACTTCATCATTCTCATCTTTCACTATCATCCTCCCCCTTCCACAACTCTTTATGCACCCGTTGATTACCTTCTCGAACGACGTTATGTTATAGATTCACCTTTGTTTTAAGACTCATTGTCAGGTAATCTAATTATACTCCTCTTGCCTAATTACTATACTTACACAACTTGATTTGATGATTATATCAAGCCTATAACATTCTTAGATGGCCAAGGGGTGTTAAGAACATCAAAATATGAAGAAAAAAAAAATTGTTTTACAATATCGTGTCATGATTCTGCAAATTGAGACACGATTTTATGTTCCGGAAAATATTGAGCTACTGCTTAAAAAATCGCGCTACGTCTGTAAAAATCAAGACATGATTTCTAAATCGTGACACTCCTGTAAAAATTGCAACATCATTTTGATAGCATTAGAACACAAAGGTTTTGCGATTTTCTGCCATAGGAGCTCCCTCAAGCTTCGTTTTTGACCCCAACTCACCCAAATCTTCTCTAACCATCACCATAAGGTTAACCTAACATTCAAGCACTAAATCCTCTATAACCTATCTGATTATACACTCCTTTCTAGTTTTAAGTTTCCAATTCAGAACCCTGACTAGTTTTTCCTCCATACTAATATTTCAATGCCACCATTACTTTCACTCATCATTCCCTCAACACCAATTACAACACCGCATCAACATCAATTTAATAATTAAGTATACCCCACCAATGATAAAAATACCCTAAAGTGTATAGATTCTCCCCCTTACCTCATATCCTTTGAGAAATCTGGGTTTTGTGGCTTGACCTTGTCACACTAGGGTTCCTCTTCCTCTGTTGCTCTCTTCTTTTCCTTTTTACATTCAGTAGTAATTGACTATTCTAACTTCTCAGTTCCTATTTATATTTGGGTCAATGCTTGCCATAATTATTTTCCACCGCTAGTCACTACTCTTTTACTCCGTCCCTCCCCCACATATTAAAAACTTAGTTTCAACACCCCCTAAATCTTTAAACATCGTGCCCGAACTCCTCTCTTTGTTCTCATTTCATTTTTCAACCCACTATTTGGCCAACATTTACTACATATCCTTTTTTCAGCAACAACATATAATATAAAGGCAAAAAAACACTAATAATAATAATAATAATAATAATAATAATAATAATAATAATAATAATAATAATTATTACACTTTGCCTATTAATTTTGTTTATTAAAATAAAATGTAAATTAGGGATGTTCCAGATACTATTCTTAAACGGATAGGCTATAATGGGGTGGCCGAAGAAATCAAGCCTCCTTATTCAACCTTGTTCTTAAATGCAAGGCTATAATGGATTGGTCAAAGATATCAAACCTCCTAAGTTGACCCTGTTCTTAAACGGCTAGCCACCGTGGGAACAAAGGTAAACGTTGAGCTCGTACCTAGTTTTCACTTGGACAGGAAGGGAAGCTACACCTTGGATGATTATGCATCCCTGATCAACCACCAATAAGCACATGGTTTCGCAAATGGATATCAATGAACATGGCCTAGCTTATCACGGCCAGATCACAAAGAAACTCAAAGTTATCATCGCTTCCATCCTAGGCTTTAGTTATCACGTTTCTCTTGGTATTCCAAACATCACCAAAAGTATCACCACTGGAGTCATGCACCTCCTCAACTTGGGAATATTTCCCGAATTCCTACTCAGCGTCTAGGTCATCCAACGACCTAGAAAATAATCTCAGCAATGCTACATGAAGGGAAACCAAAGTCACGAGCTACTCAACTAAATCCCCAGTTTGAAAGTTGTTAACAATTGGGGACGGAGAACACCTTGGTATAGCAAACCGTCTTAAAAGCAAGTGATTAACGTTGCCTCTTTTGCAAACGAAAAATAAAGTATCAACATGAAGAAAATTAGGCATAACATTAAAGTTAGATAAAGAATGATGAAGATGACACATCATCACCGAAGAATGACTTCCTCTCCTGTTTAGTTTGACCAGTACTCAAGATTAGTCAGGTATCAATAAAATGGTTTGAGGAAACCCAATCCTTTTCAAGGCTTCTGACGAAGGCATCCATCCTATATGCTAGATTCTCATCGTATAACAACATTTTTTGTATTATAAAAATTCTAACCTGCATAGATATACAACTTTCATATGCAGATTATGGTAAGAAAATGGGATGACAAAAAAAATTATGAAGGATATATCAACCATGTAAAATCCATATAAATAAAATACTATGTAAAAATAAATTTAAAAACCAATATGAATAGAGAAATAATTTTTTTATAGTCTAGCGTATGTTTATGATACAAAAGAGGAATTTTTTTCATTATCTCGAGTTTTAAACATGATGTTTCCAAGTCTTGAGAACCGACCTTCACCTCGTTTGTTGAAGCTTATAAATCCATGATATTACTATTTGTCACAACATCGCAGGTTGGTTGTTAAGTTTCGTAATTTTAAGTGATTTTGAATATGAATTTCTCTTCTTTCCAAGCTTTAAATAAAACTTCTTTCAAATAAAAACAAGGAAGGCATTCCATTAACAAGTTGTCTTCCAAACATGATCACGAAGGACAAGCAAGTTAGTAAAATTTGAGCATTTGAGGCTTCCTAGTCTTGTAGTCATTGGTGTCTGGTGAAGGTATTACAGCCTTGTTGATTATGTGTTTTGATTCACTAGCACGTGTTTAATAAGTCGTATGGGGACATCCATGAGAAAAGAGAATACTATTACTAAAAATGTTACCGCTTAAAGTAGTTTTTCGGTATACCAAAGTATTTAATTTATTTGCTATCTTATTGCGTTCTTTGTATGTATCAGCAAGGTCTATTTAAGTTTCACATTCAAGTTATATAAATATTCATATTAGTTACTTGGTATTTACAAAACCAACTTACTAATATCGTTTTATCTACATCGTGTGGAAATTAATATTTCCTACCTATTTCTTCTTTATATATGAATTCATCAATTCATTTTATGTTTTATTTATTACATGGATACCATATTTTTCCGTAGTTTCTCAATTATGATAATTTCCATTTGTTATACAAGATATCTAAAGGTTAAAATCAATGAAGTCTTTTGTTACCAATATCTGCTAGTGGAAGGTGTATATCTATGCAGGTTGGAACATTTATAATTCAAAAAATGTTGTTAGGTAATGATAGTCTGACATATGATTCTGATACACAAAACAATTTTCAGCTGTAGTATGAGTCTTGGACATGATGTTGACAAGTCTTGATAATCAACCTTCACCTCGTTTGTTGAAGCTTATAATTCAATGTTATTCACGTTTGTCACAACATCGCAGGTTGATTGAAAAGTTGCATAATCTTAAGTTTCTTGTTTCTTGAATATGAATTTTTTCTTCTTTCAAAGTTTCAGATAAATTTTATTTCATATTAAACAGGGTTGTAATAAAATTAACAAATTGTCTTTTCAAACATGCTCAAAAATATCAATTTCATAATTTGTCTTATGTAAGTACCTCTTGAGACATAGCTAAATACAAATTTCATTTAGTACTTGTTTTATACACGTGATATCAAATAGTAAGTTTTAAAATTATAGGATCTATTTTTTATCTGCAAAATAAATATGAAAAAACTTATAGCATACTAGCTTTTAGGCCTCAAAGTACTACTATCTCTAAAAGTGTCCATACCAACACTCTTCTCACACACACACACACACACACAGATATATATATATATATATATATATATATATATATATATATATATATATATATATATATATGAGAGAAGGAAAAAATAAAACTTTTGGGAAGAACAAATAATTCATTCGTTTAAGAGACCAATCGCTTGAAAAATTAGAGGTTTCTCACCATGAACTTTTATGAAAAAAAATATCCAAAAATTAAGAGGTCTGTGACAGGGCAATGAATAAGGAGATAATAATTTATGTAGAATTGTTGAATTACAATGGAAAATTGTTGATTATCCTAATTTTTTGAGAGGAACTACATAGAAGAATCAAGAAGGCATAGTAACTTTCTAAGAGGAAGAAGAAGCGGTAGGAGAGAGAGCAGAGGGAGAAGATGGCGTTGAAAGAAGAAAAAAAAAGGAAACAAATCATGTGTAATTAATTGTGTATGGATCTTTTAAATCTGACCCATCCAATTTAATCCAATGGCTATTAACGAGTCCTCTCATCTCTCACAATAACAACTCCTCTCACTTGATATGCCCTATATATATATATATATATATTATAAAAAGTAGTTATTATAATATTAGAACCTATTATATGATATGATGTATAAAATAAGTCCTAAGTGAAATTACTACTTAGTTATATCATAAGAGATACTTACACGAAGACAGATTATGAAATTGACATTTGTGAGCATGTTTGGAAGACAACTTAATAATGCTATGACAACCCTATTTTAAAATGAAATAAGTTTTATCCGAAATTTCGAAAAAGAATAAAATTCATATTCAAGAGCACTTGAGATTATGGAACTTTGCAACCCACATGCGATATTTTGACAAACGTGAATAACATAGAATTATAAGCTTCAACAAACAACGTGATGATTGATTCTTATTACTTGCCAACATCATGCCCTAAACATGATCTATTGCAAAAAAAAATAAAAATTTGTTGTATCACAAACATATCTTAGACCATCATTGTCTAACAACATTTTCTTAATTATAAATAATCCAACATGCATAAATATAAAACTTTCATTAGTAGATATTGGTATCAAAAGTGGATGAAAGGGAAATTAAGAACGAAATTTCAACCAAGTAAAATTCTGATAAACATAATACTCTGTAAAAATAAATTTTAAAAACAATAATAGAAAAGCAAACAATTTTTAATAATTCTTCTCTGATTTCCTTGTTGCACAAGCATAATGGAATTATCTCATGTGAAAGAAGGAAACATTTTACTTTTTGGGTTTTAATCGAAGAATATCATATATGAATTTGAGCATTTGAGACTTGCTAATCTTGTTGGCATTGGTGCCTTAGTAAAAGTATTACATCCTTATTGATTATTTATGTTGATTCACTAGCTTATGTGTTTAATAAGTTGTATGGTGACATCCATGATAAAAAGAGAATATTACTAAAAATGTAGACATTTAAAGTAGTTTTTTGTTATAGCGAAATATTTAATTTATTTGTAATCTTACTGTGTTTTTTTGTATGTATCAACCAATTCTGTATAAGTTTCACATTCATGTTTTATATAAATTTATATTGGTACTTACAAACCCAATTTTCTAATATCGCTTTATCTACATCATAAGGGAATTAATTTTTTTTACCTATTTCTTCTTTATATATGAATTCATCAATTCATTTTGTGTTTTATTTCTTACATGTATACCATATTTTTTTGTAGTTTCTCAATTATGATAATTTTCCTTTTTCATACATGATATCTAGAGGTTAAAACCAAATAAGTCATAGGCTTCCTTCTTTCAAGGGAGATAATTTCATTATGCTTGCGCAACATGGAAATTGGAGAAGAAGTATAAAAAACTATTAGTATTTCTATTTTTATTGTTTTTCCAATTTAACTTTACATAGTATTATGTTTATAGGAATTTTACTTGATTTTCGTAATCCATTTTCGTAATTTTTCTTATTATCAAAAACTATTATGCTTGAAATTTCCTTCTTAATTTTTTAGTAATCCATTTTCGTTACCAATCTCTACTAATGGAATGTGTATATCTATGCAGGTTTGAATATTTATATTTAAAAAAAAATGTTGTTAAACGATGATAGTTTGACTTATGTTTGTGATAAAGTATTTTGTTGTATCACAAACATATGTCAAACCATCATTGTCTAACAACATTTTCTTAACTATAAATGTTCCAATTTTCATAGTTATCCAACTTTCACCAGTAGATATTGGTAACAAAAGTGGATGAAAGAGAAATTAAGAACGAAATTTCAAGCAAGTAAAATGCATATAAACATAATACTCTGTAAAAATAAATTTGAAAAATATAATAATAGAAAAGCTAACAATTTTTAATAATTTTTTTCCGATTTACTTCTTGCACATGCATAATGGAATTATCTCACTTGAAAGAAGGAAACTTATAACCTATTTGATTTTAACACAATAATATCATATATGACAAATGCAAAATATTAAAATTGAGAATGTAAGCATTCATTGGTACTTCTTTGGTTTTAACCAATAATATTGTATACATGTAAGAAATAAAACATTGAGTTTACGCATCCATTTAAAAAGATGAAATAGTTAGGAATTTAAAAATATTGTTGAGCATCAATAGGTACAACAGCTAGTTGCTGAGTTGATTCAGATGGAAAGATTAGTAAAGTATTTTAGATGTGTAATTAGCTAAATTTTTCGCATTATAAAGTATTTAAGTGTTTCAACAATTATTAAGTATTTCAATTTTTTAATTACTTATGTCCATCAAGGATAATAAACTTGGTTATGACTTTTCTACATATTTTTGCATTGTACCTTGGGTTTGCAGGAACTAGAAAACCATCACTTCCACTTACAAGGTTAGATTACCTAGGGTCTTTTAACATGTTAGCTGGTTTGTGAAGACAAACTTTGGAGTGTGCTAACATGCTAGATTTACCATGTGGTTCAGAATCACAAAGGTATCTTCTATGACAGTGTTTACAAGCAGATATTTTTTGTGGTTCATCATGTAGTAGATTAATGTCTAGCCAAATGGGAGAGCTTCTTCTATTGCCGCTAGCATTAGGTCTTCTACACCTAGTAGTAGGAGGGGGAGTGGAGAATTAATAGGTACATCAACTGGTTGTTGAGTTAATTCCGCCGTAAAGATTAGGAAAGTGTTTTAGATATGTAATTAGCCAAATTTTTCGCATTATAAAGTATTGAAATGTTTCAACAATTATTAAGTGTTTCAATTTTTTAATTACGTATGTTGATTTTTAATAAATAATTAATATGGACATTTTTAAAATTAGTTAACTGCTATGAAACTCTATCAAGGAAAGTGTTTGAATATAGGTGTAAGTGTTTGTTACTTTTTAAAAACAGCAAAATCAAACATGTTTAGAGATAATCATATGAAAGTAACAAATAGGAAGATAAGCAAATATATATGAACATATAACATATAAACAAAACTCATATACACATATAAGAAAATATATTTGAACAGAGATCATGGGTGCAGATAAGCAAATACATAATGCATATGAAGATAACTCGTTGGCGCAAATAAGCAAATACATATGAACAGAACTCAAAGGTAAATGTGTACCCATTTTTGGATATCATTTTATCTTATACGTAATAATATACATTTTGTGACGATCATTTTATCATAGACAGTACACAAACACACAAGAAAATACATTTTGTGAAAACTATTTTAGCATAGGCAGTACATATACAAATAAATATAAACATAATTCATATACGCATATAAGCAAATACATATGACCAAAATTCATAGGCATAAATAAGAAAATACTTATGAATAGAACTCATAACATAGATAATACATATACAGATAATCATATAGTTATCATTATAAAACGTATAGTTACCTCCAACTCTGGTTACTCCCTCCATAGCTTCAACTTCAATTACCACATCCATAGTTGCAGCTCCAACTCAATCGCACCCTTCATAGTTCCAACATCATTTACTCCCCCCATTACTGATTTTAATGGGAAAAAAAGTGTTAGATCACAACATTAATAATAAATTATTTTCATATGTGAAAACAATATACAAAAGCATGTTTAGCATCAAATTTTCAGTGAAACAGGACTATCCAAAACAAAACAAAAAAGTACAACAAATTTTTAACTTACTATTTTCCATACTATTGCATCGTTTCCTTTCACAAATTTCATCTTTAGTGTCTCAAAGTAAAAGCTAATGAACATAAACAAGTACAAAAAAAAAAAGGAATAAATTAGTATCAAATCTAATGCTCTTAAATGTGATAGATACAAAGTCAGAAAAGAAAAAGGTACAAAAACATTACTAAAAAATCAATACAAATACATTCTAAAAATTTCATATTTATGATCTTCAAAGTAAAAAGATACAAAACATAAACATACATAAAAAGCTACAGAAACATAAACATACATTAGAATAAACAAATAAAAGCCTCATGGAAAAATAGACATAAACATCCTTGAATATTTGCCTGAACCATAGAGAAAAATAGATTTAGCAAACAAAAGTGTAAGAGAGAAGCTCGTAAATTTGGATTTTGACCTAAGAAATGTGATTAAATTCGGATACAAACCTTTCAAAGATCATGGAAAGTGGGTTTATATGAAGGGAATGATGAATTGAATCGATTTTGATTCAAGGGAAGGAACGGGTTTTAGAGAGATGAATGTTAGGGTTTGGAAGGGTGAGTTTCTTACTTTCACTCTAATCAGTAGCAACTGAGCGGCCAACACAAATGTTATGAGAATTAGGGTTTTTCTTAACTCAAGCTTATATACTCTGGGTTGGACTGGGCTTCAATTCTATATGGGCTGAACTATTGTAATTGTAGTTAGTCCGTATATAGGTAAGCGGGCGAAAACAGATTTCATTGGGCCTGTAATTGCCACATGAAACAATCGATACAAACAATATGAACCCAATAAAGTTCACCCATCCATCTCACCTACCCACAAAACTTGATCCGCATCACTTCGGCCCATCCGATTTGGACGGGTTGGGCCGGTTTTGCAAATGTTTGTCCAACACTAAGAAAAGGAACCTCAAATTGACATACAAAAATGTGTAGCCATGTTTCTGACATGAAAAATTACAAACTTTGGTAAATTGGATTTGATTAGAACAAAATTCAACACCTCAAATACTTAAAGGATATAATGCAACATGCAGATAGAAATATAATAAAAGAATGAAAAGGGAAAAGAAACCATAAATACATAATGCATTGATTTGTACACAATATCAAAAGTGTATATTGCTCATAAACATGTAAACAATTTGAAGCTAGTGTTTGTTAAAAAGGTTAAATAAATTTTTGTCCCTATCACAATAGTGAATTTTGTTTTTAGTCCATGTACCCACTTTTTACTCCTAAAAGAGAGACTAAACATATATTGTTTGTACTTCAGTGACTATAAAGCGGATATAAGGACTTAAAACAAAATTCTCTATATTTATAAGGACTACAAACTAATTTAACCCTTGATAAAACAAAAATAAGTTTTTTTCGTTCGAGAAATGAAGAGTGGTTGAAAGACAAAACCATACTATACAATTTTCTTTTTCATGCTCGACTACCAAAATATTTCTTTGTAAGATCTTCCTTTAATATTGTTTTCTTAATCCCGTCATCACTGTGACATGATCTCAAAATATTCCTCTCACTACAACATTTAATGCTTTAAGCAACACTTTTTTAAGCCACATTGAAAAACCGTCGCTATAAAATATAAAAGGCGACGGTTATTTGTGTGTAGACACCTCTCACAGCAATCTCTATAAAACCATTCCTAGAACATCGTTTAGGCAACTCTTTTCGAAACCGTTGACAAATTTGTTTGCTACAATTGAAAAACTACGCCCTAAACATAGAAAAAGCAATGATTATTTAAGTGTGGATAGTTTATTAAGATATGTTTTAAAACCCTTCCTAAAACACAAAATAGTCAACGCTTTTAGGAAAGGCTTTTGGGGATGATTTGATAAATGTCTCTACAACATATAAAAGGCAACCATATTTTAGTGTAGTAATTTTCACAACAATGGGTTCAAAACCGTCCCCACAACTGCATACATGAACGCTTATTCATTTTAGAAATTATAGAGACAATTGTGAAAAAACCGTTCCCACAACTGGATACGTGTCAATTTTTTTTGCCTTGAGGGACCAAAACTGTCACAATTGCAAAACTTAGAGGACGGTTTTGTAGTTTTTTTTTTTGCTTAGGGACCCAAAATTGCAACTTCGTGAAAGTTATGAGACGAAAACTTCTATTAAACCTTATTATTTATAAGGTTAATTACAGTTTAGTCTCTCTATTTTTACTCATTTACGAAATTGATTTCTCCATTTTAAAATCACTAAATGTTAATCCTTTCTCATACTTTTGGACTAAAACTGGCAATGTAATATATTTTAACTTTTGTGGCATACAATCCAATTATGTAGAAAGATTAATACAAATAAAATTACTTTAAAGTTCTCTAAATTTTTTTTGAAGAATTTAGAATTCTAAACAATTTAAATGATTCAATTAAATTGTCTACATTTTTAAATATTCTTGTATGGATGAAGTAATACCAAATTTCATTAACATAATTTTTGGGCAACTTTTATAAATTTGAATTATTTTAGGTCGAATTTGAAAATTGAAATTAGGGTTAAATTTGCAAATTTTGAAAATTTGAGGGATCAGTTTATATTTTTTGAAAATTTTGAGGGATAAATTTGTAATTTCCAAAAAATTGGGGTCAATTTGCAATTTTTTGGATATTTATTGGGGTCAATTTAAATTTTTTTAAAAATGTAAGACCAAAACGCAAAATTTGAAAAATTATAAGAGTGAAGAAATTTAAAATTCTTATATTTTAGGTGTCATTTGAAATTATTTAAATTTAAATTGAACGATAAATTTACACTATTTTAAAAAATTTCCAAATTATCATATGAAATTCTACTAAAATATTTGAATTGCCTCGTAACATTCCTTTACCTAAAACACTCTAAAACTTCGATTTAAATGTAATATATCACCGTTTTTAAGTCTCATTTATATTCACTCAAAAAAACAAAAAATCATTGCTTTGCTTCATATTCTCCCTTTCAGTTTCAGCTCAAACGTTCCTTTCACTCTATTCATTTTCCTTTCTGAGACTCAATTTCCTTGCCTTATCTTGCTTATCTTCCACTTAATGGTCAATGATTTGTTCTATGCATTCTGAAGATGGGTTTTCATTTTTAGCTCCTAAGATTCTGAAGATTGCTTTGATTTGGTAAAGGAAAGATGAAGAATTTCTCTGGCACACCTGGTACTGTTCTTGGTTTGATTCTTAGGATGTCACAGTTCATTTTTGCTACTGGTTCAATTGCTTCTATTGCTACCACACCCAGTTTCTTTTATTACACTTCATTTTGGTAATTATTCATATTTCATTTAGCTAAGTATTTTGCTTTTGTTTCTAATTTTGTTTTGTTTTGAAACTTTATAATCCAGTCATTTTTATTTTTTTAAACTCATTAGTCATATCATGGAAATAGATTCCATCCCGGCAGTAATTGTGTGACGCTGTTACTTATCTTGATCGTCTGATCTAAATCAATGATTGAGATTGTTTAATATTGAATTGGTGAATGTGTAATTTAAATCGTGTCCGATCTTGAATCAATGACTAAGATTGATTAAAGTTGTGTGGTATCATTACTGCAGCAAAGCCAAATCCGTCAATCATTGGCCGTGAGGTAAGGATAGTATGGCCAAAAACTGTTGAATCAAACTCGGGTTCTCCCGAATGATTCGTCTTTGGTGAAGCTCGTTAACCACTTGAGCTCAATTGCTTAGTTTGTACCTTGTGTGATTTTGTTGCAATGGATTACACATGATAGATGGTGTCTTAATTCACATTAATTGGTATGGTTATTAGTGAATTATTTGAACTTATGTAGTGACATAAACAAACTTTTGAGATTGTTTGGTAGAACTATTATATATCAAGGATTAATTACACGTGAATAGAAGGCAAGCGGTCAACAAGCTGCGCCGCTAGGCCTTTTTGGATGGCAAAACCATTCCTCGTAAACGCAAATTCATGATGCTATATCATTCAAAATGACCTTTTCTTACTCACTCTTACTGTGTAGTTGGATGCTAGAACTTCGACTAAACAAACGTAAAGTCTCTATTCTGTCAAAAAAAAAAAAAAAACAGAAAAGTCTCTGTATGCCCTTCCACACTTCTGTTAATATATTTAATTCAATTAATTTGTTAAGTTAGTTATTTTAATATACAGCTGTTAAGCTTAGGAGTCAAAAGACTTGTACGTGTATTGTTGTACATATATACTCACTCAAGTGATGAATACAATTGGGAATTCATTTTTACTGATTCATTCTGTTAACAACATCATAATAATATGTCACTAATCTGACCATTGTAATCTAAACCTGACTGATCCGGCTGAGAACCAGAAACACATCCGGTCCAAATGAATCCATTAATCACCTTGGGAAAAAAACCGAACTAGAAACCAGGAAACCGCTGAAAAAAGCATGAAAACCGGATAAAACTGGGGGCTTGCTGGTTTGTCCTGGTTAAGAAAAAGTCTCAGTCTGACCTTTAATCCTTGAGCCGGCACCTACACTTGTTTAAGGTCCGGTCTGATTTTAATTACTTTAGATCTGACAGTATAGTCCTAAACAGAATAATCACAGATAAGTATAGAATTAAGCTTTAAATCAAGATAAAGAAGAGTGTTTGCAAAGGATGGAGATCAATATTAAAATCAGAATGGGATGTGATATATCTCTAGAATAACCATTTTCTTGGTTTCTATTCAAATATATGTTAATTTTAGTCCCTGACATTGTTAAAAGCATGCTTTTATTGTTCGTTAATACATCAATAACCATGCTTGGAAGGATTTTGGATGTGGAAAATCTTAACACCGACTGTTCCGTTGTTTTTGCAGTTTCTTGATAGCTTCAATGGCTTTACAAATCATATGGAGTTTTGTGCTTGCTTTGTTGGATGCATATGCTTTGGTGAAAAAGAAGGTTCTGCTTAAACCTGTATTGATTAGCCTCTTTGTTGTTGGAGATTGGGTTAGTCTCTGAGTAAATCTATGCTTTTCCTAATTAGTTTGTTAGACGCAATAGGACTTGTTGATTAACGCTTATCGTTTTAACAAATGCTTGTTTTGATTGGTTTATTTGAGCTTCTCTACTAGCCTTAGAATTTTTTAAATTGTTTTGGAGAGATTATTGAAACAACTTATGACATGTACATAAGTTGTTTTTAGCTTATTTCCATACGCTCTTCAAAATAGCCTATGAAAACAACTTATAACTTATATGAAAATAGTTTGACTATATTTTATCTTTTGGTATAAAAATAGTTTATAGTTATACATAAGCACTTTATCTCATACGTGCTTGTGCTATAAGCACTTAATTTAGTATTTTATCCAAACAAGACTTAAATTTGGTTTTTGACCACTGGTATCCACACTACACAGGTAACAGCAACGATATCTCTAGCTGCAGCTTCTGCCTCAGCTGGACTTACAGTTTTGTACTTCCATGATATGGGACATTGCCATTTTGGAGAGGAGTGTCAAAAGTACCAGATTTCTGTTGCTTTTGCCTTCATGAGCTGGATCTCAATTTCAATATCATCCCTAATAATGCTTTGGTTATTAGCAGCAGGATAGCAAACCAAAATTACTGGGTCCAGATCTTCTCTGTCACTTCTATCCCCTCTCGCAGCACCTTGGCTGGTTGATTAATCCAATGTTCGATGTGGTGTTATAGAAGTAGAAAAATATCAATTTTGAGAATTCTCGCATCCAACATTCTTTCAGAGTGTATATAGGAAGTGAAATAGAGTAAAGCTTTACATTCATATTTATATTCCATTACTTCAATTCAACTAGAATTCGGATAGCAGCAGATTGTCAATGGGAAGAAAACAAATGTATATGTGATTTTGCCTTGTAAGTCGCAATGATATTAAACAAACCTTATCTTTTGTATGTAATTGGTTTGTCAATATTATAGATAGATGTTTTTTGCGATTTGGATCCTCTCCCACAGTGCAACGATGTAACAAAATTCTTTCTAACTAAGATAGCATACTACCGCATGCGGTAACACTTTTATAAATTTTGCCGCACGGCTTATGTAGTTAGTTCTGTTTGACCCTCATACATCAGTTTCATTTCATGCTTGGATTTTGGTATTGGTATGTATTCTTGGACAGGGGTTTCTTGAGTCCTGGATCTATTGTGCCTTCGCCTGGCACCTATTTTGATTTTAATATATATTCTTTGCCGCTGCAAAAATAAGAGAAAATAGTATGGTGATTTTAAACCTGAAGCTGCATTAAGTCACTAATAACTAAGATAAAGATTTGTAAGGTCTTGAGCAAGCTTTCGACCCAAGTCTTATGGATTGAGAGAGTTTTTCCCCTATGGGTCTACCCGTTTCAATTATACCACATAATTTTCACTTTTGTTTGATGATATTTCAATAAAATATGATTTCTCAATTAAAAAAAAAAACATATTCTATGGTAATTAATGATGTAAAATATTGCATAATAGTTGATGACACTGTGAATGATTTAAAAAAGGCAAATTTCAATTGCCTTAAAGTGTGTTTGGACGAGTTAATTGAATTTTTGTAGAAAATTCAAATTATAGGCATTTTAAATTATTCAATTGAACTACTCTTATTTCTAAATATTTTTATTTGGATATGATAATAATAATAATAAAAAATTCATTATCAATATTTTTGGGTTATACTTGTGTAAATTTTTAAAAAATTGGGTCAAATTTAAAAATTGAAAATAGGGACCAAATTGCAAATTATGAAAGTTTTAAGAGGTCAAACTTGCAAAATTTGAAAAATATTGGAACAAACTTGCAAGAAGAAAGAAAGAATTTTATAAAAAATTTTGACCAACTTAAATTGACTCATGTCAAATTGCTAATCCTACTTGTGAAATGTGACCAACATTTTCTTATCCTTCTGTTTGCACACTTCTCAATCTGTTTTTCAAGTGGTTATGCTAAATTCACCTATGACAGGATTTTTATTTTCTTTGTAGATAAGCACACTATCTTGTTTAGAATAAAAACTTATGTCATACTATCTTTTTCATTTTCTTAAGGCTGTGTTTACTTGATTTCAAGAAATGAACAATGCTTCTCAATTTGATCATTATGCTTACAATTCTTGGTAGTCACATACTTAAACTTGACTGTTTAGTTTCGTTAAAATGTGATCCAAAACCAATTATGTACTGATGCTTCTAGACTATGTAACAATTAGGAATAATTATGGACTAATGCTTCTAGACTATGTACTAATATTTCTATATGGTAATCACTGCTACTGCTGATTCATACTCACTCACACCCCTGCGTAAATCTGAATGAAGGGATTCATTTGCTTGATTGTTCGCTTTTTATTAGTGTTGTCTTCGCTATATTTCTCTTTCAGTTGTGTTTTAGTTATAGGCTTAGGTGAATGAGTGTTACTTTGGTTGCAAGAATCCTGATATAAAAGTAGAGAAGAGAACCAAATATATAACACCATCATCACTTTTGTTTATCTATGTATACTTAAACCAAATTTGGAATGCTTTGGGAAACAAATTGCACCAGATCACAGACTCTTATGCAGTTGTTTAGATAAATGATAACCACTATATATCCATCTATATAGTTTCATTGGCATGTGTAGAGAAGGGTTGGGTAGCTAAGTGACATTGAAATATGAATTACTGCAAACAATTACTACTCACTTTGTTTTGCTCCCTTCAATTGAATGAATATGTGACTGACTACAGTTCATATTACTAAGAAAGAAGTGTTGTTGGTGTCTTAGCAATCATATTTTCATGTTTTTGTATTTATTCACCTGTCTGTCATAAAATGAAAATGTGTATGTTTTCATGTTGTATGCTTTCATATATGTGCTTTGATTCAAATTATGGTGTCGAATGATGTTATTAAGTTTTGCCATATTTTATTTCTGTAGTTTGAAATTCTTTAGTATCTTCTGCCTCCCATTTACAGTTTATGCCTTTTGTTTCTTGGCTTGAACTTCCTTTTGGTTAGTTATTATTTTCCCATCGGTTAGTATCATGTAAATGTGAGCGAATTTGAACAAATTGTTATTGTTCTGCAATACACTATTTAGTACAAAGTGTTGACAAATAGCAACTCTAGCAACACTATAACATTGTCCGTAGAAGAATTTGAACAAACCATTGTGATATGTGATTATTAACCCTGTTAATATCTCTTTTATACAAGAACCGTAAGCACGTTATTTAATTATCAAGAAAATTTAAACTACAAATCACATGTTGTTATCCATTCCTACACATAACTTGTTTTAAGCTATGTTTGCTCATATTATTTCAATTTCAGAAATGTATTACTGAATCTATTCAGTTGTGTTCACTACAAAATAATTTATGCATATAAACAATATTTAAGCAATTGTTGAAGTTTCTACTCATCATATGAATATTTTGTAAATTTTTTTCCACCTTAGGCCTTCAATGGCTCTATCTATATTGCAATTTAATATCGGAAAATATATTACAAAATTGCTAGGCTATTGTGTTCCCTACATGTTTGAGCTGTCTTGCTTCCATCATCCATGTCTTTACAATAAGAATGTGTTGTTAATATCATG
This sequence comes from Medicago lupulina, assembly GCA_958299785.1. Classification (NCBI taxonomy): domain Eukaryota; kingdom Viridiplantae; phylum Streptophyta; class Magnoliopsida; order Fabales; family Fabaceae; genus Medicago; species Medicago lupulina. The sequence continues at coordinate 67,306,662 of OY283141.1, read as the reverse complement.
TTATGTGGTGTTTTAGTATTTGATATTTCGAACATTGACATTATTGTTGATAATGATGCCAAACTCGTTTGATTCTAACTTTGTAGGTTTATTAAATATTAAATTAGCTAAGAATCTTTTTTTTCAGCTAGAGTTGTGATTTAGAAATATGTTCCCATTCAGATTTAGGTTCTATCTATATTGCAATTTAATATGGGGAAAGTTTACATTCACATTTTGATAACATTGTCACTTAATAAATTACCATTGCTTCAAAATTTTGGGTTTTAACATGATAAACTAGGCTTACAATTCCAACTTATGTTGGTGAAAGTGTCAAATTCATAATCCCTCAATCGACTTGTAAATTGTACAAAGATTTCTAAATACAATATTTGTTTTACTTTTACGTTGAACTTTTTATGTTTAAACATTCGTATTTAATTCATCTCATGTTAAAAAAAATAAAAAATTTGTTGAGAATTTTTTTATAATATTATAAACATTTCTCTAAAATATAATTTAGAAATTTAAAATTTTAAGGTTAATTAAACATGTTTCACATGTGAGTTTGCACAAATGTTTTTATCGTTACCCATTTGTGCAACAAGATGAAAGAAAGAAAGAAAGAGAGGAAAATACAAAATAATAAACGAAGAAAAATATGATATCAACGAAATAATTTCTGACTACGTTTAAAGTAGTAACGGCAAGAATTTCAAATTTGTCCAAAAATTGGAACACTACATAAAAAGTTGCGATTAATAATAAAGAAAATCAATTATTTAATACATAAATGTAATAGAGGATAGAATTTACAATCATTTTATTTTTCTAACATATATAACATTCTTTATCACTTAACATGTGAGACTCCAAAAGTCATACATAATACGTGAAAAGTTAGTGAGAATGGATTCAATCGGCATGCTTGTCCTTGGTTGTATTTTTTGTGATATAGGGATGTAGTTTATATTGTTGTTCTTTGGTGATTAGTATACATGACTCAAAGTGACATATTTAATACATGAGAGTGAGATAGAATCAATTATAGATGATTTATCTAATAATCAAAATTAAACTTTTTATATTAAATTTAATATAATGTGTTATTTGTGAGTTTTTCATCCTTTCGGTAATTGAAATTGGTAACACTTAAATTTATAATTTAAAAGTTAAATATTATATTTTAAAATAAGTTTAAAATTAAATTCTCAATAGTACCCTGGTTTGATCTCTATTTAGAAAAGTAATTGTAATTGACATGTTCCACTCACCTTCTAATTGAATTTTCAGATTGGGATAGTTCCCTGTATTTTCATTTAAGTAATGTGCAAAACAATATTTAAATGCTTAATTAAAACAGTAATCTTATTATTTTTATTTAAGTAATGTGCAAAACAATATTCAAATGTTTAATTTTTACACTGATTTAAATGTTATTCTTATTAAGATATATATGCGTAAGTATAATACTGCAATTGTTTGAAACGTACCAAAATAATGATTGAAACATTCAAAATCAATAAATATTAATAATGACAATTTTTGGTTTTTGTCAAAAAAAAAACAGGTTTGAGGTTTCCTCGGCAGTTAACTGCCGAAGTTTTCCTCGGTAGTTTACTGTCGAAGTTTTCCTCGGTAGTTAACTGCAGCCGGTTTTATAATTCGACAGTTAACTGTTGAGGGGTATTTGCGTAATTTACATGTGTTTTTTGGCCTTTGCATATGTGTCAACACAATTTTCTAACCAACAAGTCCCTCATGGATAAAAAAAAATTATGGGATTTTGTCATTAAAAAATTGTTGTTGACACATGATAGGGTTGAAAAACACAAATAAAAAATGAAAATACATTTATGGCAGTTAACTACTAAAGTAAGTAACCGACTGCAATTAACTTCGGCAGTTAACTACCGACGAAAAAAAAAAAAAAAAAAACCTCGAAGTGCCGAAGAACTCATCAACTTTTTTTTAACATTTGACGGCATTTGACTGTATTGCATGTGACTGTATTGATCTCTCTTCCACATTCAATCATAAAGAGATTTGGATTGAGAGGAGATTAATGATTCCAAAATGTACGCACCACATTTTGGTATAACAACCCTGCTTGAATTTCACATGCTTGACTTTGTACCATTTCAGTTTTGTTTTGTCTTTTTGCCGTCAAATGTTAGATAAATTTATGAGAAAAAAATTGATGAGTTCTTCGGCACTTAAGTGTTGAGGTTTTTGTTTTTGGCAGGTAATTGTCGAAGGAACTTCGGTAGTTAACTGTTGTAGAGGCATTTTCGTCTTTTATATGTGTTTTTCAACTCTATCATATGTGTCAACATCAATTTTTTTGTCATTATGATTGTTTTAACCCTCATGGATAAAAAAAAAATACAAATTTATTGGGGTTTTGTCATTATGACTGTTCTAAGGTTAAAAGACCCGATTCCGCCTTTTAATGTTAAAGAAAGTCATTTTAAAACAATTATATTTATGGTTGTGACCACACAAGAATTGCTCTTCTTCAAAATTTAAGATTTCTTCGTTTGAACCATATTTTGAAAACATCGAAGTTATTGCTATTCTTATTATTGATTTAAAGAAAAGAACGATCCATTTTCAATTTTTTAACATACCTCATAGGGTTTGAATAATTAAGAATCGGCTCACTAAGAGGCAACTGATGGTTTAATTATTTAGGCCATGATTACTAGTTATTCTCATAGGGTTCCAAAACATAGCTCAAATCACAAAAGCTAAAACACAATCACAATGAAGTTCTTCCATTTAAGCATTATAATTTCCACAACACAATAAAAAACATTGAGAAGGTGTTTGGGCAAACATATCTTTCATGCTAATATCTAAAAACTAAAAAATCTATCATCGTATCAATGACATAATTGTAAGTCTAAGTATTGAGCTCATAAACATCATATTTGCAATCATTTCACGGAGATAAAACATGCTTATACTTAAAATCAATAGGTTCCTATCCTATGCCTAACAAGATCTTCAATGGCAGAGTCAATTCATACATCATAGTAACTCATAAAATAAGTGTATTAAGCATGATCTAATTTTGTGAAGAAATTGAATCAGGGAAATAATAATTCATTTAAATAGAAAATCAAATTGGGGTCTAAAAGAAAATAAATATCCAACCATGCAACACCAATTTCCACAAGATTTAACATTTATAATATATTAAATTAAAAAATTCATAACAAAAGCATCAAGAAAAATCAATTTCTCATATTTTAACCTTCTTTAATAACTCTTACGAGAGGAACAAAGGATCCATATCTATAAATTTCTCATAATTATACACCATATATCTTTTAACATTTCTGGTTCAGTTCCATAAACAATAAAAAGAGTATTTGTATCTTCATTATATCTTTCAAATTAAAAATTTTATATAATGACATTAAAATTGTGAATAGAGAAATAGTTTTACTTGATGGATCATTCAAAGCATCACCATCACTGAAAAATCAAAAGAAGAACATAGGCTTGGAAAGTTCGTCAACAAAAAAGGTGCTCACGTTGGGAGGACATGTTGCAAAGGATATGACTGAAGGCGATTCCGAAACAAGAATTCTTCTAGTTGACAAGAAGGATTCTTCTTTCCAAAACCACCCTCAAACATGTCCAAAACTGAACAAGCTAAAGCAACCAAAATATGAAATGTGGTTGGACAAGAAGATGAATGCCTTTTGTTGAAGTTACAGTAGGGTTTGTTTATATAATCAACCAGTTTTTTTTTTTTTTTTTTAATATAATGAACCAGTTATAAGGTTATACTTTCACATTGGACCTACTTAATTAATATCAATTTGGACCAACTATTTTCCTAATGTGAAAATTTTGTCTTGCACCTCTACACTTATATATTTACCCCTATATTCTTGTGTGAACCACTAATTTTAAATATTTAAATATCAATTTACATGAATTTTATCATCAATTAAAAATAATTTATTATGTTATTTTACATTTATCAGATAATTGAAATATTAATTTTTTCAAACACTTTAAATAGCTTATCAACTTTCTTTAAAAAAAAAAAAAAAAAAACCTTATCAACTATAAGCTATCGGCGATCATCTATAAACTATTAGCTAACTTATCAATTATTCGCTATTTTTTCCAAAAATAGTCAAACTAAAATTTTAATTTTAATTTAATTTTTTCAAAATCTTCTAGAGAATAGATTTTTGAGTACAAACCGGAAAAAAATAAAAAATTGGTCACAAAATTTTTAGAAAACCAACATAAATTTTCAAGCGTGCAAAACATTCCCATATTTACACATTTCATTTTCGGAAAAATTCCAAAAAGTTTTCTGGTTTGTTATGTTCCCTGTTAAACTTATAAAAAGTAACGTGGAGTTCATATTTGAAATTCATGTTTAGTTTGATCTTGATGAACATGTTTTGTGTGACAAGAGAGGTTTTGTTTATTATTACTAGACCATTGACCCGTGCTAACGCACGAGTCATCTTAAGAAGTTAATATTCACCGTTAGAAATAAAACAATGTAGTTTGCTTGAATATTAAAATTGTCGTAACTCAAATCATAATGTTAATTACCATAGACGTTGGTATTATTCCATAATTCTAATACATCGTTCATGTTACTTTAACAAAGGTGTAATACGTGTGAGCAAAATTTGAGGGTTAAAATAAGGAGTATTGCTTATAACGATAATTCCAAAACTGATGCACTTGAAGTGGAATAAAATTAGGAAATGCCCAACATTTTAGGATAAAGATTAATACAGAAAATATGAAATTATTATTTTGTTGGGGGACTTGGTTTGACTTTATAATTGGCGTGTAAATAGGGAGGGGGCGCAGAATTAATGACTTCCAAAGTCTGACTTAATATTTGAATAAAATAAAGTGGTAATGGCAAAAACAATCTTGAAGAGGTGTATATCACTTGCAATTAATTAGGCAAGAAATGTAGATGAAATCCACTACTTGAGTCAATCATAGAGATTCGGTTTTGGATTTTTTGCTGTCATAAATAGAGGAAGCGGAGCACATTGTTTGCAACAAAAAAAAATTAGATGAGGATGAAATCTCTTAGTTGATTGAATCAGAGTAATTACGATTTTTGTTTATAATTACCATAAAAACAGGAAGAGCTTGAAGTGAACATGAAATAATTATGGTTGTTTAAAATATTCTAAATTATTTACGTCGTGGATTATTCGATATTATAAAAAATTTGGTATATAATTGGTTAAACAATAGGTCTAAAAAGTTAAACATATTGCCAAATGTTTCATAAATTAATTGCTAGCAAGTGACCAATATTGAACTTCATGATATATAAGAGAAAAAGAAAATTGATGCGAAGGAAATAAGACAAATAATTTGTTTAAAATCTACTATTTGATTCATGTTACTAAAAGTCATGGTTTGTTACTAAAAGCAGATAATTGTTACTAATAATGTTACTAAAAGTCTGTAATTGTTACTAAAAGGTAGAAAATGTGTTTTGAATATTGTTGTCCCTAGAGAACTAATATTTTGGTTCTGATAAGGCAGGAAAGATGAGGGAAACGTGAATCGGTATAAAATTAAGGAGAATATCGCTGGAAGTAAATCGTCTCCATAAAAGCAGGCAAATAAGTTGAACTTAATCGCAGAAGCGGGAAAATCAATTGACTACGTGAGAAAAAATTATGGGAATTAAATAGGATAGTTAATCGCTTCCAAAGAAGTAGGGAAATCAGTTGACTACAAAGCAAGGAAAAATTATGCCAAGAAAAATTTATGCGAATTAAATAGGATTTAAAAATTATGGGAATTAAATAGGATAGTTAATCGCTTCCAAAGAAGTAGGGAAATCAGTTGACTACAAAGCAAGGAAAAATTATGCCAAGAAAAATTTATGCGAATTAAATAGGATTTAATATATGTGATTAATAACATCCAATGCATTAATTTAGAAAATCACGGTTAGGTTTAGGAGGAGGGAAATTTGGCAAAATTTTTAGGTTAAAGTTAGGGCAACATGGTTAGGTTTATGAATAAGAGATACTGAGGACGAACCCTCACTTCCTCAACGAGGTGATATATGCAACATAAGAAGTGTAACATCTTATTGAAGTAGTTTTCCTTCAACATCTAATAAAAAATATTACAAGGATTTCTAATGCACTTTGCAAGCTTTGTAACATCAATCTCAAGAGATTTTAAATGCATTGTGCATTTTACTTCATCCACTACGCCATTCATTTAAAAGTTGAGAGATGGTGGATGAAAAAATCAATTGCAAATATCAAGTCATTTCTATGGATGTTGTATTCCAATAGGCAATATGTTTCTTATCAAATTAAGAACGGAATTCTAACGAGTGGAGTGACTTTAGAACATTGGTTGAAGTATTAAAAGTGAAAAGTTTATATTAAAAAGTTGTGTATCTAACAATTTGTATTTCAAAAGACAATTTTCTTTTAATAAAATTCTTAAACTATGCCTTAGAGTATTTGTTAACAAGATCTGTAACCTTATTACGTGGCTTGAGGAACATGAGGCACTTAGAACCTTTGATGGTGAAGCAAAGCTTCAGGGTACTACAAATGATTACATAATTATTTCTTCCTTGAAGATTATCAAACATAAACTCATGTCAAGGGTAAGTAATTAAGCATCGTTCAACAACAACAATATGCTCTAAATTCCATCCACTGAAATGATTTATTTAGACTAAGATATGGAATAAGGCATCCAATAAAAGCAATTGAAAATAGTTAAAATAACCTTTTTGGCTGATTGGCCTAAGTGGTAGATAATGGAAATGCATTTGCATCTTAATTCTTTCCATGATGATCATGGGAAAGATTGAAAGAATCTTCTTTATTTTATCTTCTTATTCTTTTTTTCTTCTTAAGAAATATTCTCATTGAAAATATAATTTGCTTGCTAGTAGATTTTTTAATGGCATAGAATGAAAGAGAGGATATAAAATATAGGTTGAAGGAAGAATCAAGAGTGGATCATTTATGTTGGAAAAAATGAGGAGATATGTGTTGAAATTACACATGAGAAAAATAACATGAGAGGGTATAATCTACGAGCAAGAGAAGAAAAAAAATTTAGACTCATTGTTTCTTCATAATTTAGACACTTATACTTTTTTCAATATAAATTTATTGCTGAGTTCCAAAACTTCTACCTCATTTGATCTGACTCTCCTTCATCTAATATATTCTTCATACTACAACTACTACATATCTTCTCTATGTATGTCCAAACCACCTAATCATATTTTCTACTATATTTTCTATCTAAGCCTATGTTCAAATTCACATAAGGGTTCGTACAAGTTTATTTTAAACCACAATTATGATCAACTTGTTTTTTGGGTGCAAATTTATTTTGAATTAGATCATCAACCAACTGCATGTTTCCCGAACTTGATTGAGAGTTTCTCTCTTCAACCTCGAGAAACTCTGTTCGAGTCCCGGCGCCAGAGATCATCGACCAACTCATTAAAAGCATTATGAACCAACATGAACAAGCGAAAATCCTCGAAGGGAGACAATATGTCTCTATGTCACAAACTAACTACCATTGCAAAGTGGCTTCTCCATCTGTCATAAATGGGACACCACTTGTGTGTCATTGAGATACCAATGTTATATAACATTGGCTAATGAAAGTGTGCCACGTGTCGTAGCACATGCATATCTTTTCTCTGGCACACCTTCATTGTCCGGTGTTATATAACATTGATATTCTAATGGTAAACAAGTGGTGTCTGTCATAAATAGCAACTTCACCCGTTGTAAATGGCGACTTGGCCAAGCTCACTGATTAGCTTCTCTCGTGAAACAATTTAGATTTGTGAATGCTATTATTTTGATCCTAGTTCTCATATTTGAATCTCTATTCATTCATGGAACTCATGCTTATGCTTTCTGTTATGGAATGAATTAAAACAATAAACTCTCATTTCTCATAGATGAATCAGCATGTACATAGAGTATATATAGGCATACAAAGACCCTAATTAACATGCTAAACTGAATTATTATGTAAAGTAAACACAGTTACTTGTGTATCAAGTAACTTCACTAACTGTTTCTATTTCTTTTCCTTTATTCTCTGATATTTTCTCAAGGAGTGGATTCTCTCAATTGAAAAAAAAAAATTGAGAGGATCCATCTCTTTTTCACAATCTCAAGAAACAATTAGTACATTTAATCACAATGCATTCTCATCTTTCATGAATTACGACTTGAAAATGCTCACCACCTACTATTATGCGTCAATTGGCCTTTCCCAAAATTGAGGAATAAAACAAAATCCAGCAACAATAAGTCATTTATTAAATAGAAATTGAGGAAATATGTAATAATTCATTTAAATAAAAATTCAAAATGGGTCTATAGGAAAAAATAAATCCAACCATTCCCAAAATTTAACATTTATCATATATCCTTATTTATTAATTTTTGTTAAGTATGCAGCATTTTAACTTAATAATTTCCTTTCAATTTACTGTATTAGGTTAGCAGTAATTTAACCTAACAAATTTCATTTAAAATGCAGCAATCCTAATATTTTTTCTCAGAGTTTTTCATTCATATCATGTTGTGTCATCATTTGTATATATCTATTGTTTTTGTAGACTCTTTTTTTTTGACAAGTTGTTGTATACTTATTTAATACGTTTACAAACAAAATACTTTAATTTTCATTCAAACTTGGTTACCCTAATTTCCATGCAAACTCGGTTATCTATAGCAAACCCTAAACCGTGTTTCTCTAAAAAAAAACCTAAACCGTGGTAAATTACACAGACAGCAGAAGAATCATATATTTTGATATTTGCAAATGGAAGGACATGACCTTACAACCTTCTTCTCATACCACAAATTAACCGGTATTCTGATTTAACATGCATTTTATCGATATGCATATTTTCGTGTAATGTCATGTTTTTTTGAGATTGTTCTTTTTTTCACCGTTACTAATTATATATTGCATTTTATTCACTACTTAAGTGGTATTCTAATTTAACATGCATTTTATCGATATGTATATTTTCGTGTAATGTCATGTTTTTTTGAGATTGTTCTTTTTTTTTCAATTATATATTGCATTTTATTATTTGTTTGTCAATCCCTTAACAATAAAGCCGTGCGACGCACAGATCAACAATTTAGTTAACTTAAAAAAAAAAAAAAAAAAACTCATAACAAAAGCAACGTGAAAATTCAATTTCTCAAATTTTAACCTTTTTTAATAACTCATGTTCTATCTATAATACTTTTCAGGTTCACAGTTTCTCATAACGACATTAAAATCAATAACTTCATTTTATCTTTCACATTTATAAAATCAATCATAAAGTTAATAATAACGACATTAAAACTTGTGAAGAGAGAAATTATTTTAGTTGATGGATCATTCAAAGGCATTCACCATCACTGCTATAACAATCATTTACAAATCAAAAGAATATACGCTTGGAAGATTAATTTATACATATGTATCAATCAAAGGTGGTCGGGTTGCGGTGGACATGTTCCAAAGGATATGTCAGAAGTCAATTCTGCCAAGAAGAACTCTACATTGATGAGAAGGAGATTCTCCTTGACAGAACCACCCTCCAACATGTCCTCTACGGAACAAGAAAGTGGAGGAGGGGAAAACGTAGCAGAGACAGTAGGCGGCTGTGTTGGGAGTAGAATTTGAATGCCTTTTGTTGAAGTTACAGTGATAGGGTTTGTTTATATATTGAACCAGTTTTAGGGTTACACTTTCACATTAGGCCTACTCAATATCAATTTGGGCCAACTATTTTCCTATGTGAAAACTTTGGAAAATTGCTCTTCTCCCATTAAGTTTCGCTCCCAACCGAACCATCCAAAATACTCCTGTGTGAGTAACTCACGCAGGTGTTACACGGAGCGTGACTTAAGTCACGCTCGCTACCTGACTTAAGTCAGCGTGAGTTAATTCACGTAGGTCATAACTCAGCGTGAGTTAACTCATGTATGTTATACTTCAGCTTACCGAGCGTGAGTTAACTCACGCGAGAGATATTTTGATCAATTTGTATGGGAGTGAGCGTTTTTTTGTTAAGAGTAGAGCATTTTTCAAAACTTTGTCATCACTGTTACACTTATATCTTTACCCTTATACATCTTAGACGTGAAGGGAAATTTTACCATATACCCTTACAAATATATCTCCATTCTATACTATCCTTGTGAAATATCAATTTTACCCTTTTATATATACTAAAATCCTTTTCATTTTTTCACTTTTTTAAAATTCTAAAAACATTTTTTATAACTATTTCAATAAAACTTTGAAAAACATTTTAGGTTTGTTAAAGTGTTCATGTCTCTACTTTTCTTCATCTCTTTTGTTTCATGTTCTTTTTAAACTTTTCCTTTCAAGATTTCCATTTGTCTTATTCCTCTCTTGGATTCATCCTTGCAGTAGTGCTATCTACCTCACCAAACAACACTTTTAAATCAATTTCAATCAATTAACATGAAACTTCTTAACTGACCCACTAGATAGAAGATCGACACTTAGGTCTGCAGTTGTTATGGTGTTCAGATGGGTATGAGGAAAAGATGCATGTGTAGACTTGATCGGTGTTTTATCATTCGTGGGATTAGCGGTCAGGGCTTTTACGGTAGGATAGACAACCTTAAAAGTTGCGTCAAACAAAGTGATCAAACATGAGAAAACGTGTCCTGACAATCAACATGTTTTTATATCATTTGTTTTTTACACTTTTGGCTTCCTAACAATAGATGTTGTTGATCTTCTACATAGAGTTCAAAGGATCATGCACATCAATGTCATGACTCCTAGGTCGATGAATGTTGTATTTACGAGTAAGTTTTTAACGTTAAAAGAAAAATTGGTGTAGTCAAATGTATATAATGTTACCTATTTAGACTAGGATGAATTTGGTGATAATGTAAAGGTAAAAAATATAAAAGGTTATAAAAGCCAATTTGAAATAGCATTAAATGTCAAATGCTTAAGAAAGCTTAGTTCATTTCAAAGTGCTACGTGTTGATCATTTCTTGTGAGATTTGCATTTCCATAGATACATTTGAGGAAAACCCTCAAATATATATAATATAGATATAGATATTGCTCATTTACTTTATATTATTGAGCTTGAACATGGGAAAGGGGGCCATCAAATTGATTTTTTACAAAGAACATGGGATTCACATACCCAAATAAGATTTCCAATGCATGTTGTACTGCAAGAGGCATATGTTTCTTAACAAATTACCTTACTATAATGTGGCTCGAGGAACATGAGGCATTAAGTGGCATCTTAGAATCGTTGATGCTGAAGCAAAGCTTCAGGGTACTACTAACTAAGTCATGATTACATAATTATTTCTTCTTTGAACGTTATCAAGCATAAACTGTGATGTCAAGGGTAAGTAAGCATCGTTCAACAGCAACAATATGCTCTACACCATCCACTGAAATGATTTATTTAGACAAAAATCTATGGAATAAGACATCCACCAAAATCAACTGAAAATAGTTAAATAACATTTTTGGCTGATTGGCCCAAGTGGTAGAAAATGGACATGCATTTACATCTTAATTCTTTCCATGGTGATGATGGGAAAGATTGAAAGAATCTTCTTTATTTTATCTTTCTTATTCCTTTTTTCTTAAGAAATGTTTTCATTGAAAATAATTGCTTGCTGGTAGATTTTTTAATGGCATAGAATGAAAGAGAGGATATAAATATAGGTGGAAGGGAGAATAAAGAGTGCATCATTTATGTTGGAAAAAAATAGGAGATATGTCAAAACATATAACATATTAGACACCTTATAGTTTTTTCCAATATAAATTTATTGCTGAGTTCCAAAACTTTCCAATGGTAATTTTTACACAATATTATTCACAAAACTGACTTTATTTAAGGAGAGATCTATATTCATTTAACACTTGAACAATCATAAGTTAGAAATTGTAAGCCTAATTCATATTAAAACCCCGAAAATTCAAAGCAATGGTAATTTACATGTCAATACTTGGACAATGTTACCAAAATGATGAATGTAAAATTATCCAAAGGGAAGATACACAAGCAGAAATTAAGCAGCAGGAGGCCTGAGCTCATGATCTTGGGACGTATCGCGAGCTGATTGAGGAAGATAATGCCACATTGGAATATATCCATAGTTTGGATAAACAGCCATTTTGTTTACCGTTGCTTGATAAGCAGCCATTGGAGGAGGAGGAGGAGGCATAAATCCTGCAGGTGAAATAGGCATAGTTTTCAATTGCTTCTCAATCTTCTCTTTATCAGCTTTCAGAACAAGTTTCTCTTCACGGAGTTCGTTTTTCTCTGCCTGCATGGATAAGAAAAATGTTATAAAATCTTGGACTAACACTCAAGCATTGATTGCAGTGTCCCTGTTGATGTATGTATCTAATTCATTATTCATACAAAACGCCTGACACGGTTTCCTTCCTTGAGAAGGAGTTAAAGAACCAACATGCAGTCTGTAAAGGAGTTATAAAGAGACAATGTATAAAGCTAACAGTTTGAAGCACAAATTGCCTCGTCCACACCTGTATTCTTGCTAATAGTGATTAGTCATTAATATATTTGAAGCAATTAGATTATGTAGCACCAACACTTCCCATGTAAGGCGTCTCAGGTGTCAGAGACATGCAAACATTTGACACCGACACATGGTTGCATTCAATATTTCAGTTTCTCAAATTATCATCGGTGTCAATGTTGTGTCTGGTGTCCGCAACTACCCTGGAATTGATTTTAAGGATTACCACTTCCTTAATCCATCTAAATTAATAGTTTTTCTATACTTTTTGGCAGATCTTAAAAAGAAGTACAACAATAGATTTTTCTTTCTAATCTTCAGAGTTTGAATTTCTTAGGTGTTTGTATTCCACAAAGCAAGAAAATAATATAAATTTACACATGCAGTTACAACTTAACATGACAGTCGATAAAACTAAATTAAAAGTAGAACTTACGGTATGCCTCTCTATAGCAATATTTTTCTCTTCAACACTAGCATAATTTGCAAACAACTAATCACTACTTTTTTCTTCACATGGAAATGAACCACCTTAGTTAATGCTTTACAGGTGTGTATTCCTAGTTCCTAAATCAACTATATGGATCTAAAAACATATCATTTCACCACTAAGGACTCAGTAAACCGGCTAACTTTGGCCGTATGAATGAATTGAGCATTGAATGGGAAACAAAAGCCTAACATTAGCTTTCCTAATGAGCAAGAGTTGGAAAGAAATAACACAAAAAATTCATTTGAAGATAAATATTCTAGCAGTTACACTAAAAAAAAGTCAATTTCTTTTCCAATAACATAAAGGGAGATTTCATGAATGTGGTAGCTAAAGAAGCAAACATTTCAGAACACAAAAGAGAAATGAAATATACAATAGTCATTACTATCATCAGTGGTTGAAAAAATACTAACCTTTAAACATTTTATTTCCTCTAATAATTTTTCATTTGATTCTTTGAGTTCCTGAGCTTCAGTTTTAAGTTGGCTCAAGACTCTGATAGCATCATCAAGTATAGCCGGTTTATCTGTTCTCACAGGTCTCCCGGGTTCCAAAACAGCACTCAAATCACAAAATCTGCAGCGAACAATCGCAATGAAGTTACACCCTTTTATCATATGAAGAAGCAAAACACAATACAAAACATTGAGAAGGTGTTTGGTAATGGTACACATGTACACATATCTATCATGCCTAGGTGTCTCAGAATATTGTAACTACAATCATTAATGGCATAAAAACCTATCATCATATAAATGATACAATTGGTAATTTATGAAAGCTAGTATTGATCTCAAAAACATCATTCACGTCCTTTCAGTGAGATAAAAATGCTTACAATCGGTGGCTTCCGATGCCTAACAAATATCTTCAAGGGCAGATTCATAAATTTAATACAGCATAGTATCAAACAGATGCAACAAACTCAAGTGTAAAATACAAGTGTATAAAACGTGAACTAAATTTGTGAAGCAACAAGAAACTGGAAATTATGGGAAGAGTATACATTCCTTATACATAGCTAGAAAATTGGTGTCCAGAAAAAGCTATAACAGCTACATGAAAAGCTAAGAAAAGCAGTTTCTAAACGACTAATTTTGACATCAACCATAAGTTTAATGTATGGAAGCACACATGCCTTTCATTGAGTTTCTCCCTCCGCAATTTCTCACGGCAAGCTTTTGTTCCTGCCTTGTAGCATGATTCAGTGCGTCCCCTACAAATAATTCAGAAGGAAATTCATCAAAAAATCTAAACACTAAAATGATTCAAATGATTACAACTTTAGACCATCATAAAAAAAAGGTAATCAACCCGTTTATTAGGAATAACCTGCAACTAGCGGATATAATAAGGTAAATACCAGAGTCATCTAATATCATCATGTGTGATTTGAAATTTATATTGTCTTGATTTATAAACAAATACATTACATCAGTGTTATCGATGGCAGATGGTGGAATACAGAAGCCAGCCAAAAATCTGCCATATAAACATGGTGTTGCGGCCAATGCACAAACAGATAAAGATAGGTGTTGTGGCCCATGGCGGCTAGCATAAAATCCTCTATATGCTATAACACCATGGCGGAAATTTGACAACACTGGATTACATAGAATCAAAATTATATTTTCAAAGACCGTAATTATTCGTTCCTCACATTTTTAAATAAGTAAATCACTTCATATTTAACAGATAAAGATACCTCTTCCTGGTATTCTCTTCTTGACACACAACAGCACCACTTGGAATGTCAGTTTCCGCGCTCACACTTGCAAATTCAGGCAAAAAAAATCTATCAGACATATTTGCCACATAAAACATAAGCTACATTATAGTGTTGTTATAACCGCTATCTGATAACACTGGAGATTACATAGAATCAAAAGCATATTTTGAAGACAGTAATTTCAGATAAGTAAATCACTCCATACCTCTTCCTAGTATTCTCTTCTTGACACGCAACCACGTTACTTGAAATGTCAAATTCCGTGCTCACACTTGCAAATTCAGGGGAAAAAGTTGTATCAGCCATATTTGCCACACAAAACATATGTAACAAACAACTAACTACAAATGTGTCTTATCTTAATCCAACATGTGAATTCTGCTAAAAAAACATCAATCCGATAGTTTTGTAATTCAAAGTAAAAACGGAGAATGAAAACAAAAAATGTTTTCTCAATATAAGCACACTCTAAAATTTCATTCATTACTAGGAGGAAAAGCAACAACAAAATCAAAATAACAATTCAAACTAACAATCAATCCTATTAATTACCATCAACCTATGAAGCAGTGACACATACACGAACACCAAACACGACACTGACAGTCTGAAACGCCAACACACGACACTGACAGTCTGAAACGCCAACACCGATAATTATTTGAAAAAATGACATAATTAAATGTAATCACATGTGACATGCCTTCAATCAGAAGTGTCAGTGCAGCCATCAACAAACGGGAAATAAATATGGCAAATGGTAGATGCGAAAAAAATCAAAATTTTCCACTCAAAGTAATAAAACAAATCTGACAACAAAAAGTAATATCTGGGAAGTACTGAAACATTTAAATTGAAATTCAGAAAAATATAAATCCAACCATGCAACCCAAATTTTCCCCAAAAAATTACCCTTTTATCATCATATATATGAACAAAAATTAATTAAAAACAAAATCAACAATCAACAATCATGAACTTGAATTACTACAACAACTCCAATGAACAATCAATCATATTAATTACCAAATCAAAAGCAAATTACAAAAAAAAAATAAAAAAAATATGGGAATCAAAATGAAAAATGAATTGAATTGAAGGGAAACCTTGGATTGGAATTGGACCAAGGGAAATGGGTGGGAAGAGATTGGTCGATAAAAGGATAATCGCCAAGAAAATCCAAATAATCTATAGAATCCCTGTTTTCTAATAATTCTAGAGAATCCATTTTCGATTCAAACCGCTTTGGTCTATCTGGGAATAATAACAACCTTCAACATTTACCTTACGCAATAATAAGGGGGAAACACAAAACAATTTTACAACTTTTTTTTTTTTTTTCCTTCGTAAAAGGGCAATTAAGAGTTTTTTTATTTTTATTTTACTTTTAATAACAAGTGAGATTTAGAGTTAAAATATGGGACATGATAGTTCTTTAAAAAAAATATTGCACATGATAGTTAATAAAAAAACATAAAACTTAAAAAAAATAAAAAGTTGTCCCGTAGGTCAAATTACGTTGTGAGTTTGTGAGAGTCGAGATTTAAACCTCAGATTCATAACTTATTCACTTTATCCGTTAAATTTCTAATAAGGAGATATTTGTTAAAAATCACTTAGGGTGTTTAAATGCAAAACAATCAATTTAAAATCCGTCGACTAAGGGTCATGTTAACGGGTGTCCCTGATAACTAGTTAAGAAAGTTAAAAGTAGAAATTGTCTATTAAAAGCAATAACTTTTTGACTTTTATAAAATGAAACATTCCCCTTTTCATCATTTTTTAATGCAAAATTTATATATTAGCCTCCTTAACTAAGTGCCCAAGGACACTAATTAACATTTCCTTAATTTTTACAATGTTAGACCATCCACAATGGTGGGGTCTTAAACATTTAACATTTGGTACCTATTAGGTACCCCATTGGAGAAAAAATTGTTGGGTCTTAAAATTGCACTAATATTTTTTGTATCGATCAATTCGTTCTCTTTTTTTTTTCTTCTTTTCTTTTTGTCAATCAATCATACACTCTAATGTGAAATATTCATATTCTTACAATTCAGACTTCGCTTAAATTATTGGGTCATTTGAGAAATATTTTTTTAACAAAGTCAAGGCTATTATTGACTAATCTAAAAGTTACAGAAGTAAAATTTGTGTTTTTATTTTTATTGAGACTAATTTTAAACCTTGTCAAAAATTACAGGGATTATTCAAGGAGTTAACCCTTAAAAAATAAAATTGACGGAAGTTTGATCGAATCAAACAATGATGAAGGTATGTGATGAGTATGAATATAGAGATGATGTGAGTTGCATTTAGATAATAAGATAAACCTTATGGAGGTAAGTGTATTTTTCCCCTAAATATTAATAAGTTTATAAAAAAATTACCTTTGTTTTTAAAAAAGTAAAAGTAAAAAAGAAAATTACTTTGTTTTTATTATGTGTATAAATATATAGAAAATTGTTTACTGTGTTACGAGAGATTGCTCACAAGAAACACATAAATCCTATGCGTGACGACATGTACTAACTCTTTCAAATATTAATCACACCCACTATTTCATGCATGGGCAACCAAAGCTTGATTGGTCAAACCTCTATTTTTAGGCATTCTCATCTTTCCTGTATAACTTCTTCGTCACAAGTAGGATTGCCGATAAATATAAACTAATCCACTATATGTCAACCCCACCCCCACCGTGCACACAAATCCAATTGAGTTAGTATAGTGGCGTTGGTTCCAGATCTTATAACATGTTTCTTTTAAAGTTTAATTCTCTTTCGTGTCAATTTCAGGGGACTAAGCTCATACATAGTTTTGTTTTTGTTTTAAATGGGGCTCCCGCAATAGATGATGGGATTGAACCCTTAAAATTAATAATGAAGTTTGGTTCAGTTGGCATTGATATGGAGATGACTTACTCGCAAGGTTGTGGGTTCAACTTTTGTTGTCAATGTGAGAATCTCTTTAATACATAATTTTAAGCACATCAGTAAATACTCTTTGAGCCGTAAACGGCCCTAGTAAGCCCATGAAGTCTAACTCACATACATTTTTCTTTATTAAAAAAAATGTACTTTAGATTAAAATAGCTCATCCCCAATACACAGCGAGTCACCGCCACTTTTGGCCTCATATTTTATTTTTTTTACAAGAGAAAACATAGTGTTTTTCATTTACAATCAATGTAGAGATACATGATGAAATTCTAATGAATGTATGGAAACTAGAACAACATGAAACTACTCTATATAAATTATGAGCAACTTCATTAGCTTATCTCCTAACCTAACATTAGAGGTTGCTAAGTCGAAAATGATTAGACATCGACAATCATTAATAATTGTGCTATAACCCAAAACGTCAATCATACCTATGAAAATACTAATTAACTACTAATAACTTTAAGTATGTCTCTTAATACATACAGACAAGGTGAAGGTCGCACACCAATTGCATTGCAAAGACCAACCTAGGAGCCTCCCCCATTTTGACATCTAGAAGCGGTGAAACCCTTTTCGTTGTGGCTAGCACAAATCAACCATCCTCGCGGATACACATGCCAATGTCTACTTTGTTGAAAGCATGGGAGAAAGACCATCACATTGCATGTATATATGTTGATACTGGATTTGCGCCATTGAATGTCACCTCTTTGATGTGTCGGACCTGTCCTTAGACTCTTGATAACCTGCGAATTTATCCAACTATTGAGGAGTGTGATTTCTTACTTACATATCATCGAGGTAGAATCAACCATGTCATTCCATACTTTATTGTTGCGGTGTTTCCAAATACTCCACAAAGTAATCGCAAGAACATGTTGATGTAGACTGCCAAGATGTTGCAACATCCCAACAATATTTGGCGCAAAGGTCAAAATGGGATAAAAAGTACTTGCATGGATCAAATGTGTGAAATATCCAACGGTCAAGAACTCCAGCCTTCAAAACAATGTTATGGAGCAGAAAACAACATTTCCTAAGCAGATCCTCCTTCCACGCTGTAACACCCCGTTTTCCCAACTTAAAAATTTCACATATAAATCAGAGTATTTCAACATAAACGGAATGTCACACTTCTTTCCATAAAATCATAAGTAGAATAAAAATCCTTTATTTCATCGCAGCGGAATTAATTCAACATCTAAAATAGTCTTTGGCACGAAGGCCTCATCATAAATATCTCATAAATCAAATCCAACAATATAGTCATAAAATCTCATTAAACAATACGTAAGGAATAGAAAAGCAATAACAAGTTCCCATCCCGTTACGTATCAGAGCACCTAAAGACACACGTGAGAGAGTCCACTCACGACCGCGACTAATCCTGATTACCTGTTAGTTACCCATGGTGGGCAAACAGAAGGGGTGAGATACACATTCAATAATAATAATATATAATCAATCAAGTTAATGAAAACAACAACAATTCAATGACAAGCATCATCAGGTTCACACACACACACACACACACACACATATATATATATATATATATATATATATATATATATATAAAAATACACCAACAACAGAATCATCAATCAACAAAACATCATATAGTCATAGCAAAATAGGCATCATCTAGCATCATAATTATCGTCCTAAATCACCTTATACATCATCAAGCACACCATTCACGAAACACGTTAAATGTCAATCAAGAATATCTTCACGAAATATCATCAAGAACATCAAGAACAATCATCATCACAAATGCATCACAAACCATCATAAATCATCATCTTAACAACCATCTCAAACATCACATCATCATCACAAATCATCGTCACGACATCTCATAAGACACGACTCGACAAATGCGACTATGCAACTTAATCTTCTAAATCATGCATGTGGTACCAATTCATAGTATTAATATACTGTCAGGCATCAAGCCCCCATCGCTATTGAGCTAAAGCTCCATCGTGTTGAGTACAAAGCTCCAGGGCATCAAGCCCCCAACAATGAAATGCAAATGCATGGACTCGACCTCTTAAACATCTTAAAACAACAACCTCTTAAGTAAGTCCAATAATTTGGAACATCATCAACATCAACTTAGACCGACTCATGCAACTTAGTTAAATAACAACAGCAACATAGACAGTAAACAAAACAGCATGACATAATAATATCAAATGCAAGTCATCAATATCTCAAATATTCATATATAATTCAAGTAATGCGTATACAATTATATCACAATATGAACATCATCAAATCATCATAAATCAGTTTCACATATCATCATTAATATCATATATAATATTCATAACTAATTCATCAATCATAAACAACATCATACTCATGGACATATACATTCATACAACACTTCATCAATCATAAACAATATCGTATTCACAAACATATACATACATCATATAACGACATAATCATCACATCATAAACATCATCATGTAACAACATAAATATCACATCAACACACATCATCAAATAACACATCTTTAAATCACACATCTTCGGAAAGCACATATACATTAATCAACTACATCCATATCAAACCAAAACATTCTTCAAAAATAAAGCAAGTTGATCAATAAAACATAAGCCAAATACTCATAAAACACTCCGACTAAATCCCTAATACTTAAGTTTGAAGTTGGGAAACCAACCATAAGTTTTGGACTAACTTGGGATTAGTTAACCTAAGTTTTCTTAAAATTTTCTAAAGACCTACTTGGACTATTTTTATCATAACTCGAGATTTACAAAACATTTTCGAGTCAAACCAGTGCCATTAGAAAGCTAACTCAATTATCTACAACTTTCATGTTTACACCTAAGACCAATTATGTACCAATCAATACCAGTTTTCATTTCAAATTCGGACAAAGTTGTGCTGAAATTCATAAAAATTCACTGTGACCTACGTTCAGTAATTTGACCATAACTCAAGTTATATAAATCATTTTGACGTGAGACCAACGACATTAGAAAGCTAACATTCATACCTACAACTTTCGTGTCTACACCGAAAGCTAGTTCAAAACAGAAACTGATGCAAAAGACGCAACAACATGGAACAGGGTATGCTGTCAAAGGTAGCTCTCGGGAAAACTCTATTTTTCACTCAAAAACCCAAATTTCATCTACCCAAATCCCAAATTTGATAGAGAACAATGTTTACAGGTTCTATATACAACATAACAATCAAAACAACACAGAAACATGCATTAAACAACACAATTCATCACATCATATCAATTATCATAAACTTTCTAAACCCTAAACCTAGAACACAATTTCATCAACAATCAAAATTATATATACATATTATTGAAGGAATCCCACCCTTACCTTAATTTGGTCTCCTGAATCAAGCTGCGTTCTTCTTAGGTTTTTCTTCTCTCTTTCGCGCCTCCTCTCTTTTTCTCTAGGTTTCTCCAAAAGTTATATCATGTACTAAATAATTCTAACCCTAATTCTCTTATTTATATTCTCTTACTCATCTTATCTTATTTCTACTCCTTCCCTCAAATTCTCTAAAATTATGTAACAACCCATATTTAATTAAATATATTATATTATATCATCGTATCTTATTATTTCTAAAACAAATATATTTCTACATAACAAAGATATTTCTATAACAAATATATCTCTACATAACAAACAAACATATTTCTATAACAAATATATCTCTACATAACAAACAAACATATTTCTATAACAAATATATCTCTACATAACAAACAAACATATTTCTATAACAAATATATCTCTACATAACAAACAAACATATTTCTATAACAAATATATCTCTACATAACAAACATATTTCTATAACAAATAACACAACATATTTTTACACAAAATAACATATATATTTCTACACCAAATAATACATATATTTTTATAACAAATAACATAGTATTTCTACACCACATAACAAATATATTTTTACACCAAATAACATAATATCTCTACACCAAATAACATATATATTATAATATAATATGCTACTAAAACACCAACATATAACACAAAAATAACACACATCACCATAAATCAAATAAATTATTTAAAAAGACTCTAAACTCAATCAAATAATTAAATAAATAAAATAGTTCAAAACGGGCGTTACAACTCTACCCCCCTTAAGAGAATTTCGTCCTCGAAATTCAAAGCACAATAGAAAAATGAATTTAATTATTGCTTAAATATTCTTAAACAATATATAACAAAATAGTAACTTCAAACATTACACAAAAATCACATTAAAGTTAGTGAGTCAAACATGATCACATAATAAAACATAACCATTAATTAGAAAGAAAAAAAAAAAAACACAACGACAGTATTCAACTGTCACACGACACTACGCGACTCAACTACTTGGCCGGACGGACCAACCTGCTCTGATACCAATTGTAACACCCCGTTTTCCCAACTTAAAAATTTCACATATAAATCAGAGTATTTCAACATAAACGGAATGTCACACTTCTTTCCATAAAATCATAAGTAGAATAAAAATCCTTTATTTCATCGCAGCGGAATTAATTCAACATCTAAAATAGTCTTTGGCACGAAGGCCTCATCATAAATATCTCATAAATCAAATCCAACAATATAGTCATAAAATCTCATTAAACAATACGTAAGGAATAGAAAAGCAATAACAAGTTCCCATCCCGTTACGTATCAGAGCACCTAAAGACACACGTGAGAGAGTCCACTCACGACCGCGACTAATCCTGATTACCTGTTAGTTACCCATGGTGGGCAAACAGAAGGGGTGAGATACACATTCAATAATAATAATATATAGTCAATCAAGTTAATGAAAACAACAACAATTCAATGACAAGCATCATCAGGTTCACACACACACACACACACACACACACACACACATATATATATATATATATATATATATATATATATATATATATAAATACACCAACAACAAAATCATCAATCAACAAAACATCATATAGTCATAGCAAAATAGGCATCATCTAGCATCATAATTATCGTCCTAAATCACCTTATACATCATCAAGCACACCATTCACGAAACACGTTAAACGTCAATCAAGAATATCTTCACGAAATATCATCAAGAACATCAAGAACAATCATCATCACAAATGCATCACAAACCATCATAAATCATCATCTTAACAACCATCTCAAACATCACATCATCATCACAAATCATCGTCACGACATCTCATAAGACACGACTCGACAAATGCGACTATGCAACTTAATCTTCTAAATCATGCATGTGGTACCAATTCATAGTATTAATATACTGTCAGGCATCAAGCCCCCATCGCTATTGAGCTAAAGCTCCATCGTGTTGAGTACAAAGCTCCAGGGCATCAAGCCCCCAACAATGAAATGCAAATGCATGGACTCGACCTCTTAAACATCTTAAAACAACAACCTCTTAAGTAAGTCCAATAATTTGGAACATCATCAACATCAACTTAGACCGACTCATGCAACTTAGTTAAATAACAACAGCAACATAGACAGTAAACAAAACAGCATGACATAATAATATCAAATGCAAGTCATCAATATCTCAAATATTCATATATAATTCAAGTAATGCGTATACAATTATATCACAATATGAACATCATCAAATCATCATAAATCAGTTTCACATATCATCATTAATATCATATATAATATTCATAACTAATTCATCAATCATAAACAACATCATACTCATGGACATATACATTCATACAACACTTCATCAATCATAAACAATATCGTATTCACAAACATATACATACATCATATAACGACATAATCATCACATCATAAACATCATCATGTAACAACATAAATATCACATCAACACACATCATCAAATAACACATCTTTAAATCACACATCTTCGGAAAGCACATATACATTAATCAACTACATCCATATCAAACCAAAACATTCTTCAAAAATAAAGCAAGTTGATCAATAAAACATAAGCCAAATACTCATAAAACACTCCGACTAAATCCCTAATACTTAAGTTTGAAGTTGGGAAACCAACCATAAGTTTTGGACTAACTTGGGATTAGTTAACCTAAGTTTTCTTAAAATTTTCTAAAGACCTACTTGGACTATTTTTATCATAACTCGAGATTTACAAAACATTTTCGAGTCAAACCAGTGCCATTAGAAAGCTAACTCAATTATCTACAACTTTCATGTTTACACCTAAGACCAATTATGTACCAATCAATACCAGTTTTCATTTCAAATTCGGACAAAGTTGTGCTGAAATTCATAAAAATTCACTGTGACCTACGTTCAGTAATTTGACCATAACTCAAGTTCTATAAATCATTTTGACGTGAGACCAACGACATTAGAAAGCTAACATTCATACCTACAACTTTCGTGTCTACACCGAAAGCTAGTTCAAAACAGAAACTGATGCAAAAGACGCAACAACATGGAACAGGGTATGCTGTCAAAGGTAGCTCTCGGGAAAACTCTATTTTTCACTCAAAAACCCAAATTTCATCTACCCAAATCCCAAATTTGATAGAGAACAATGTTTACAGGTTCTATATACAACATAACAATCAAAACAACACAGAAACATGCATTAAACAACACAATTCATCACATCATATCAATTATCATAAACTTTCTAAACCCTAAACCTAGAACACAATTTCATCAACAATCAAAATTATATATACATATTATTGAAGGAATCCCACTCTTACCTTAATTTGGTCTCCTGAATCAAGCTGCGTTCTTCTTAGGTTTTTCTTCTCTCTTTCGCGCCTCCTCTCTTTTTCTCTAGGTTTCTCCAAAAGTTATATCATGTACTAAATAATTCTAACCCTAATTCTCTTATTTATATTCTCTTACTCATCTTATCTTATTTCTACTCCTTCCCTCAAATTCTCTAAAATTATGTAACAACCCATATTTAATTAAATATATTATATTATATCATCGTATCTTATTATTTCTAAAACAAATATATTTCTACATAACAAAGATATTTCTATAACAAATATATCTCTACATAACAAACAAACATATTTCTATAACAAATATATCTCTACATAACAAACAAACATATTTCTATAACAAATATATCTCTACATAACAAACAAACATATTTCTATAACAAATATATCTCTACATAACAAACAAACATATTTCTATAACAAATATATCTCTACATAACAAACATATTTCTATAACAAATAACACAACATATTTTTACACAAAATAACATATATATTTCTACACCAAATAATACATATATTTTTATAACAAATAACATAGTATTTCTACACCACATAACAAATATATTTTTACACCAAATAACATAATATCTCTACACCAAATAACATATATATTATAATATAATATGCTACTAAAACACCAACATATAACACAAAAATAACACACATCACCATAAATCAAATAAATTATTTAAAAAGACTCTAAACTCAATCAAATAATTAAATAAATAAAATAGTTCAAAACGGGCGTTACACACGCAAATAACCGCCTTCTCCACTTCCAAGCCTCTCCTCCCTCATCCCAACCTAAGTGATGCATCTCTGCTACTGTGCACAAAGTGGTTTCAGCTAAAGCGCGCAACCGACTAAACATATCTCTACAATGAGATTGATCGTCTGTATTAGTTGATTCCTAAGAAAAATACCTAATTTAAAAAAATACATCATCATGTCAGCAACAACACGTTTGTTTGTTTTTTTTTTTTTTATCCTTCTAGCGGAGTTAGACTACCTTCCAAATGATAAGTTTACAAATCAAACTCAAGTTCTTTTACGTAGAAAAATCTTGTTCCCAACTCTCACACAGGGCCGAACTTTGGGGTGTGCAAACAACTCAATGGAGATGGGTCTCTCTAAGGTATGGGCCAAAAAAAAAAATTAAGGCTATTAGAATTGAGTCCTTTTACTTTTGGTGTTAGGTGGGTTTTTTTTGGGAGGGTGGTTTGAGGTTCTTCAAGTACACGGTAGTGATTTTCACCTTTGGGTATATCGCATATATACGACACTTTGTATTTATCTTTTAAAAAATTTAAATAAAATATTGTTTTTTTAAAAAAAATATATATATATTTTTTTACAAGCCTCTTTTCACTTACAGAGTGGAACCTCTAGATTTGTAGGAACTGCGATGCTTTCACAATATCAAGTTTGGTAAAATTTCTTTTATTTAACCAACTCAAATACAGCTAGTGATATTATCTCTTAGACAATTATTCAAGGCTTGAAAAATCTACTTTACTACTACTACTACTTAGTATTTTGCGTTATGTGTGGTGCAATTTCTAAAGGAAGACCCTATATGCAATCGATGACTTTGAGGGTCCTTTAGTGGAATTAAAAAGGTCAACCAACGACCATATCCTGACCAATGTTTACTCCATTGACTAGATTGGAAAAGAAAGGTGCAGTTGTCTTTGTCTATAACTGACTTTTCCTTAATTCCCCTTTATACAAGGCATAAGTAGGCTACATTTTGTTTTAAAATAATTCATGTATTTACTTCAATCTTAGAGATTAAAGAAAGAATTCAAACTAATTGCGATGAGTACCGATAGGATAATAACGAATCTTACAGTTTATTTTAGAGAGGGATCTTTTAAGCGTATTATATTAATTCGTTTTGTAGTATTGTTATTGTGTTCTTGATATAGTTATATTATAATGAGTATGTGCAAGTCTATATAAATATTGTATGTCTTATGGATTAAAATCAAATAAAAATAATAGAATTTATTTAAAAGAATAAATTATAAGATTTATTATTCTAATCTCCATTATCCTATCAAATACACGGTTCAATGCTTATATCTACTATGACTTGAATTCAAGTTCAGAATTCAACAATTGATAGGATGAAATTCTCAATGAAAATTAGTGGCTCTCTTTTATCTATAGTATAGATAAAGAAAATATTCTATTTTGGGGGGATTTTGTGTTAACTTTTTTGTTATTCCAATTATACACTTAAACAAATTTTTCTATAATAATGTTATATTGTTGGTGTTAGTAAAAAAATAAGAACTTTTCTTAAATGCAAATGTATAAATTTAGTAATAAATTGTTGTCCTAAAGTACGTAATATTAAATCCAGTTTCTTTTTGTTGTATCGTACAATCCAAAAACATTCATTCTATAAATATAATTTATACAACTCACTTCACAAACACAAATATATTTGTGAAACTTTTGTAGGATAATAAAAAGAGTAAATCTGCATTTTAGTACTTGGAATTGTAAACGTTGAACAATTTAGCCCCTTAAATATTTATGAAACAACAAATTAATCTCTTAAATTGAAGAACAACGAACAATTTAGTCCCTCGATCAAAATATTGATTTAATAAACATCCATGAAAATCAATGAAAAACCAACTCATATTCCACAAAGGGAGTTGAGTGGCATTATTCAATCTAAGGGAATAAATTCATATTCCACAAATATGAGGGAACAAACCAACTCTTACGATTTGAAAGACTAAAATGCTGATTTACTAGCTAAAGAAACTTTCAAGGGTCCAAATGAATTGGTAAAACAACACTTCTTGATCTACTTCCATGTCCAAAGGAAAAGAATGATCTTATAGGTCTACTACTACTATCACCACAAACTTCAATGGAACTAACCTCATGCACATGCAAATTAGGTTGATATGAAGATTTATGTATTGCCAAGTCCATTGAGAAAGACCTTCTAATTGGTTGAACTAAGAAGCCATCATCTTTGTCTTTAATACACTCATCCCCCATGCTAGTCACTTTTTGAAGTTTAATTGCTTTCTTGTGTGAATCTCTTGGTACTTCCAATTCTTTACCTCTTTCTTCTATTTTTTCATGCAAGTTTTGACCTTCATGATCATGTTCACTATCATCCAAATCAATTGAAACAAAATCTTCACAATCATCAATGATGTTTTCAACATTTTGCCTTTCAAAATAAGGTGAAGGTCTTGGAGTGACAACATGCTCAACTTGGATTTCTCTTGTCATTGAAACTTTTCTTCTACAAAGTGGACAATTTGCATTGTTTTGAAGCCAAACATCAACACAATCAATGTGAAATAAATGGTTGCAATTTGGTATAACTCTTAGTTTCTCATCTTCTTGAAACTCACTCAAACAAAAAGCACATTCACTAGAGATTCCTAATTCACCATAGTCTTTCTTCTCTGATTTGTAATGAATCATTGGAATTGAATTAATCACTGATTGTTCTAATCCTCTATGCTCCGATGTCATTGAGTATGACGTAGATTGTTCTTCATGTTGTCTTGAAAAAGATAAACGTCTTACTCTAACAAGATCATTGTTCCAATTGAAGCAGCATTTGATCAAAAAGGTGTAGTAGGCCATTAGCAAGAAAGATGTTGCCATCATTCCTACTACAATGATTACTATTGGAAAATTTGTACAAGAATCAGGATGATTTTGGGTAGGTGGATGAGCTTGTGACATATGATGGATCATGTGTTGTTTGTTAACTAAATCCATTCTAGATTCTAGAGATAAAAGGGTTGTCTTAGATGATGTGAATTTATGAAAAGCTCAAAGAGAATAAATTGTTCTTTTCCTTTGAAGATTTATTTATTGTGTTATGAATGCATCAATTTAAACAAAGTATGACTTTTCTCCAAAACTAATTAGAGAAAAACATAGAATATGAGAGTGAGTGAAGAGAAATGGAAAGATGGAGAAAGGTAAAAACAAGAGGTGGTTTATAAATGAGGATGGTGATGGTGAGTGGACTTAAAAGGGGTTGAAAAATTCAATAAGAAGAGTTGTCTAACGTGTTTTCTTGGAAGTTCATAGTTCATACATTTGAGTTTATAGATCAACTTCCATTTTAGAAAACATTAATTATAATTATAAATTGATTTTACCCAGTATAGGAAAAAATTATTTTTAAAAAGATCTGTAATTTTAATCATCTAAATTAGTCGATTTTTAGACCAAATATCTAAATGAAAAAAATATATCATCATGCATGCAACAATAGGTTTTTTTTTTTTTTTTGAGGAGTTAGACTACCTTTCAAATGATAATTTTAAAAGTCACATTTCCGTCTCTTAATATCAATATCATGTTCGATAAAATTTCTTTTATTTAATCAACTCAAATATAGATTAGTGAAATTATCTCTTGGACAATTATTCATGGCTTGAAAAATCTCCTTTACTACTACTACTCAATATTTTGCGTTACGTGTGGTACAATTTATAATGGAAGACCCTATGCAATCGGTGACTTGATGGTCCTCTAGTGGAATGAAAAAACCGACGACCATGTCCTAACCAATGTTTACTCCATTGACTAGAGTGGATGTAATGTTTGAAAGTTTGATGCCTAAATCCTAATAAATTTCATCATATTGGGAAAGAAAAGTGCAGTTGTCTATCTATAAATTGACTTGTCCTTAATTCCCCTTTATACAAGGCATATGAATTGATGGCTACATTTTGTTTCAAAATAAGTCATGTATTTACATCCCCTAATTTTAGAGATTAAAGAAAGAATTCAAACTAATTGCGATGAGTGTCATAGAATAATGGAGGCTAAGCTAAAGTAGTGATAGAATCAATGAAAAATAAATAATAGAATATATTTAAAAGATCATTTAAAAAAAAAAATAAAAGATCACTTTCAAGAATAAACTCTAATCCTTCAAAAAGAATAAACTATAACATTCATTATTCTTTTTTTTTTTTTTAAGAAAATATAAAATTCATTACTCTAACTCCAGTATCCTATAAGAACATGATTCAACTCTCTGCTTATATCACTTGTAAAAAGAAAAAGAAAAAAACTCTCTCCTTATATCAACCGTGACTTGAATTCATGTCAACAATTGATAGGATGTAAATTCTCGATGAAAATTGGTGGCACTCTTTAATTTACATAAAGTGTGTTTCCTTAATCTTTAAACTAACTCACCCACGTGAAATATCTAAAAAAAAATAAAAATTGACTAGCAATTATATCTCAAGAGTTGTTTTTTTTGAGTAATTATATCTCAAAAGTTTGTTAATTAGGTTTCTCGTTTGATAGAATAAAAAATAAATTTAATTGATATTGTTTTTTTAAAGGATTAATATTGTTTTTTGGCTAGCAATAATATCTTCTTTTTTTTAAAAAGATCAAAAATGAAATTATATTACCACACCAAACAGTAATTCATGTTATTTTTTTCCCCTTTTCTCTACACAAGTCAAGTGTTGCGAGGAGAAAAACTCTCCCATTATTGTTCCTAGTTGCTGCTGTCAAATTCTTCCACAATTTTGTTGGATTATCTTTTACTTCCGTAAATTAACTTCAGAATGTCAAGTCTCTTTTCTTGTTCCATTAAAAAAAAAAAAGTATCCTTTCTTGTTGACTTGAGTATGTTACTTTTTTTTATGTATTTAATATATAGGGAGTCTTTAACATGGACTTCAATTTAAAAGATCATTGGTAGACCTTAGTTATTCACTTGAGATCGCCGATGATACTATTTTTTTTTTTAAAGAAACCAAAATAAAATATATTATAAAATGGAATAAGTTTTTCAAACACAAAACATACCAAAAGCAGACTTATAAAGAGTTTACATAGTTACACGGTGAGATCATTATAAAATATGATTAAATATTTTCAGTAACAAAAAAATATGATTAGATCAATATCAACTCTATCATTCTTATTCACATATGTGGTCTTAGTTTTTTAGTGAGAGAAATTTTAACTTTTCTCTAAAAAAAGTTTCTCTTTCGTTCATCAAGGAGGGGTGGTTTTAGGTCATTTTTGACCTAAAATCACCCATCTATATCTTTTCTCCCCTCTTCTTTCAATTTAAATAAGTGGTTTTCACATACATCAAGTTTTTTCTTTTGTGTTTTTTGTGATTTCATCGTCTAAATGCGGCGTTGTGTTGTTCGCCGTCTTGTGCGGAGTTTGATTTTGCGTCTTGTCGCGGTATTTGTTTAGTTCATATTGAAAGATCGATATCAGTCAATTATAAATTCAACCAATGATTTGGGCGTCAACGTTGCAGATCCGTAAACATGAGTATTTCAGTGACTTAAGTTTTATCATATTATCTGTAAACATTTTGTCGTTGTATGCTATTAACTTGGGTGTTGTGAGTTTGTTCATAGATTCATCCTTTACGTTTTTAGTGATGTTTGTATTTGATGTACAATATCTATTTGAATGAATGAATATCGTTTTGTTTTTGTAAAAAAAAAAACAATTATTTGTACAATTTTTTGACACAATTCCCAACATCTAAACACTGTCTGAATGTTTGTAACATAAATTGTTTTGATGAAATGGCACGTCTTTTCTAGCATGAATTCTGCTCTTTACTCAAACGGTTTTGCTCATTCCAAAGTAAATGACAAAAAAGCCCTTAGGTGACTTAAGTCACGATAGTGTAAACTTTAAATGAGTTAAGTCACGTAGCGTGACTTAACTCACGCTAGTGTTAATTTAAAAAATGATAGCGTGAGTTAACTCACATTGCCATTTGTACTAGCGTGAGTTAACTCACGCTGGTTCTGTGCGCATCAGAACAGACAGGCAGTAGCTGCTGCCTCTGCCTTGTTCCATGTTTAGCAAAACTCATTAATTCATTCAACCAAAACTCATAATTTACAGAACATGCATTCATTCATTCATAATTTAGAAATGCAATTTTAACTAAAATTAACGCAAATGTCATAAAGCGGCGCAACTGCGCAAATGTAAATGTATTACATCCAAATCAAACAAAATGCCATAAAAATAATATGAATATAAAAACAAATCCTAAAATAAGACACTACTGCTGCTCCTGTGGACTCCTAGACCTCCTCCTTGGAACCGGTTGCTAATCAAACACGCTATAATCGCTATAGAGGCCCTCCAAAATGCGAAAGAAGAGTAAATTTGAAACCACCTATGGAATCTGCATCGCATGCTCCACTCTGTCTCGCATGGTACTAATGACCTGCCTTGGATCGGGAGGATGTCTGGCCCAGTCCTGGTCAACAAGAATATCCTAGTAGATAGGTCTCGACATTGTAATGTCAGGCTCTGGAGCAGGGTTGACGATGAGAGGATGGGATACATGGTAGAACCACCTGATGTACCTATCTGAATGCTTCCAAGGCTCGTCATCCGGGACCTGGGCAGCCCTATGCTGCTGGGCAACAACATGCAGAGCAAACTCTGAGAAGGCAGCAGCCACGTATGTCGGGGCAAGAGGCATAATCGTAGTAGGAGGTCGGGGAATGGTCTGAACATATATGTACTGCCTCAGAACCCGCTCCAGCAAGTTACGCACTATCTTTTGTTTGTCGGCCATGATCCATCTAGAGTACCAGCATACGTCCTGAAAAGGCGTCACGTCTTGTCGGTGCTCGTACGGCCTCCAGGTGACATGACAATGCTCCATCGAATCCAACAAGCCTATGAAGTGATCAGCATGTTTAAACCCCCTCCGAGGTTTGCATCTACCCACATACGGGTTCTCCTGTTCGTAATCTTGATATCTCGACCTCGAAACCACATGTCTGAAGTGGGCTATAACCCATCCCTGCAAACACAAAGAGACAAATCTATATCAGCACACAAGTGTCATACAAGAAACTATACAAAAGAAACCATACAAGAAACTATACAAGAAACTATAAAAAAAAAAAAAAAATATTACCACAAGCAAGGTCATGTTACCACCAACGGCGAAAACATGTGGGCTGGAGGTAAGACTCAGCTGCTCATACAAGTAAGCAAGTCCCGTCGCGCCCCATGGCCACATGCCTATGTTAGCCAAATCCCAAATCGCAAGCATCCACAACAGATTAATGGCTTTGTTGTTCTTGCCGGCAAAAAGGGTGTAGCCAAGCAAGAGCAACAAGAACGCCTTAACACAGGCGGCCCTAATACGACTAAGCTCCTTCTCCTCATCCTCTAATAAATCCTCCTCCCCCAACAAATGGTTACACCTACTCAACAGCTGCTCATAACGCTCTTTCAGGGCCCTGTAAGTGACAAAGGCTCCTGAATTATTACTCGCCTGCTCCACCGCGTCCTCCACCAGAAACAACAGGTGAGACACCATCAGGTCTACACCCTGGTCATGATCCAACTCATCCTCCTCAATGAGCCGTCCAGCGACGAGGATGTCTAGATTGTCATACCCCAATTTTTGACCTAAGATTCCATTTCATGAAAAGCCATAATTTATCATGAAAATTACATAATTATTTTCTGGCTCGTAAAAAAATATACTTCAACATATTTTTTTGCATGATAGACACAATGTTTCATTGGTTTCTTATATATACCATCAATTATAATATAGATATTTAGTGTAATGGATTATATTGCTTTTGGCAATTTGATTTCCATGACCTACTAAATAATATATGATAATTGGTCTTTTTATGCAAATTATTTTGGCATGATCGTTTTCTTTATTTGGAATTGGTCAACTACATTATTTTTGCTATAATAGCCTTAAATGGTCCTCATATCAATATGGCAAGTTCTCAGACTTTGCTTCTCAAACGATATTGACCTTCTTCAAATATTTGAATGCTTTTATGGGCTTTAAACATCATCTTCAATTGCTTTTAAATTGTGCATTTTTTTGCTGAAAGTTTTCAACTCTCCTCATTCAAAATTTCACTATAAATAGGAGCCTTTGTTGAACATTTGAAGGACACCAAAAATCTCTCTTGAGTTGTAAAAGAGTTTTTTCTCTCTTCTTTATCCATTAGCTTGTGTTGACGAACTATTATTTTCCTCTTCTAATTATTTTTGTCCCTTCCAAAAAAGTCCCTTCAAAAAAGTCTCTTCGAAATTTTGTCCCTTCGGTACTTTTGTCTCTTCGGTTAACCCTTTTATTTTCTCATGCGTTTTATTTTCTTGTTATTTTCTTTTTCATTTCATTTTATTATTTAGTATCATCATATGCATTTTTATTTTATGTCATTTATTTTTATTAGCATGGATCTAGAATGTATTTAGGGCACTTGTAAACTATAAGTGATTCTCTTTTTATTTTTATTTTCTTAATCAAATCTCAATCAATTTAATCATATATTTGAGGAATTTTCTTTCAATATAAAAAATACAAATCAATTCTCATTTTGCCCGTTGGCTTTTATTTTAAAACCTTTTTCAAAATAATAAAAACACAAAACAAATCAAACGGTATTTCTACCCCGAACTACGAGGTTCTTATCCCTCACGAGTACGTAGGCAAAGGACCTAGTCCTTCCGAATCAATAAAAAATGTAGATAATAGGCTTCTTTCTTTTCTTTATTCACCATTCACTCCATTTTCAAAAGCAAGTAAGTTATAGCACAAAAGTTAAATAAAATCAAGAGGTTCTCGTAGAGTACTACGAATATTTAGGGTGCTAATACCTTCCCTAAATATAACCAACCCCCGAACCCCATCTAATTTAAATAATTTTTTCAAAGTCGTGAAATAATTTAGTGAGTCAAAAGCTAATCAAATAGCTTTGATCTCCGAAAAATGACGCGACAGAAATGGCGACTTCACTGGAGACTAATTCGAGGGTTGAGCCTAACTTGGCTTTATTTAACTTTTTGTGTTATAACTTGCTTAAAACATAAAGTACATGTATATATGTATATATGTTATAACTTGCTTAAGTCCTAACCCGGACTTGAGGGAAACATAAGATAGGACGGAGTATAATCAAAGTTCCATTCCAAGAGTAATCTTGAGTCTTGGTTCATGTGATAACCCCACTCAATGAAGGGATCTTGGAAATAATTTATGTTGACACGAGTAATCATGTTTGGCATTATTATTTTCAAGTGACCGTCGAAGTTGAGGACCTTAGTTACCTTTAACCCATCTTGGCCTTTTAGAACGTAGGGCGGTGACTAATCAAGAGTAATCTTGAATTGGTTGACACGCGATACTACACCCAAACGAGACTTTCTTACAAATGTTGTTGGACCAAGAGTAATCTTGCAACCCGATAGTATTTTGAAGGGGTTGTAAACTTTGGGAACTTGGTAGAACCCGTGATACAAGTGCAATTGAAACCATAGTCCTTACCAAATGGCGTGTTTACCCTCAACTCCAACATTGTGGACTTAAACTTTACCATGTATTCTATGTTCTTCAGCATAATCATGCACACACGCATTCATTCATAAACAACTTTTTTCACCAAATATCGAAGGATTTAGAAAAGTTACTTGCAAACATCACATATGAACAGACCTTGTAAGAAAGAACACCAAAAAATACAACTTCAAAAATCTTAATTAAGCTTTAGATTTTGTTAAGAACTTTTTCCTTGATGTCATTCTTACTTTTAGGGAACCGGTTGCGATATCTTCACAATTTTCAAATAAAATCATGTTCCTCTACAATGTTTACAAATTCACTTTGATAAACCCTTAAAAAAAACGTTTATGTTTTTTGCATAAACATCATGCATCATCTTGCATTCCATAGTTTCAAATTCGAGTCTCACAAATTTTTCTTTTCCATAAAAAGGTCAATCCGTTTCAAAGGTGGCCCGACTATCCTAGTCCAAAATCAACTCGCACCTATAACACTCGTGCAAAAGTTTGAACAAGAAATTCACAAACATTCGTGAAGAGGTAACAGCACTCCAGACCGTATTAGAAAGACTGAGTACCCTGGTTGTTTCACTGGTAAGCTTCGCAGAATCAGCCGCAGTTTCAGCAAGGGCCCGAACGCCAACATTGACAACAGTCTTGACAACAGGCTCCAAGGATGCAGTTTGACCCAATCCCAATGACATATGCGGAGCTGCTTCCCATCTTGCTTAAAAAGAACCTTGTCCAAACTAGAGCGCCTCCTTGAGTGCCTAACGAGTTGCCGGTTTGGTATCAACCTGACCTCTCCTGTGCCTTCCATGAAGGAGCACCCGGTCATGACATCGAGCATTGTTTCTCTTTGAAGGTTGAAGTCCAAAAGCGGATGGAAGCCAATATCTTGCTTTTCGGAGATTGAATTCGGACGTACAAGTTAATCCACTGCCAGATTACATTACCTAGTGTTATGACACATGGAGTGGATAGCCGTAATTAGGTCGCTTTTGATGTTCCTTCTACCACTTATCTGTTCAAATAGTGCGTTTGTTTGTTGTTTGCTACTTTTCAAAAAAATCCTTTCGTCCCGCCTGAGACGAAAGTGAACTTGTGTAGGGCTTTTTACTTTATGTATTTTCCATCATTAATAAAAAGGTCGTTTTGATCCTGACTTTGTTTTTATTTTGTGCTTTTTCTGGAAAAAATGGTAATACAAAGAACCTTAAAAGAATAATCATTTCCAAATGTCTGCATGCAATCATTCACTTTTTAAAATCAAACATAAATGCAGATTGATCATTAATAAACCCGTTGAACACATTAACCATGTATTGTCTCTCGACTTTGAGTTCCATGTATTTGAAGCTGAAGAAAAGGAAAATGAAGAGATTCCCGATAAGATCTCTCGCCTACTGGGGCATCTTAGCCGTCAAAGCTGCAAACAAAATATCAAGAAGGTTTGTCCAGAAGATGACATTCATTTACAAAGACTGGCACGAGATGCTACCATCTGCACTTCATGAGTATTGTACCTCAGTACACACTTCAACAGGGGCAACCCCCTCTTTCCTTCATATACAACATGAATGTGTTGGAACAAAGGGTGTTTCACAATTATACCACTTAAGTTTTGATGATAACAAGGTATTAAAAATTATCAATTGGATATGCTAAATATTTATTCAAGTGTACAGGACCATTATCAAAGTTTTATTTACAAGAGGTTCTAATTGAATGAATTAAAGAGCAAAGGAATTTTATACTGAAGCTTGAAGAACATCTGAATGAAAGCGCTCCTGGAAAATCAGAGTCAGAATGCGTCTGAAGAAAGAGCTTCTGAAGATGACGTCATCAGAAGCAAGTTCTTCAGAGGCAGACTCATCAGAAGCAAATGGTCTCCAGAGGCAGATTCATCAGAAGCAAAGATTCTTCAGACACTGAAAAGCGTTGACAAAGCATAACGTACGAAAAGTACAACCACTATGCCTACGCCTGTTCCTGCAACCACCAACTCTGCACAGTGTCTTCTATACACGACAAGAATAACAGTAACTAAAGCAGAAACTTTTCCATATTTGCTGGAATGGATTTGAATTTGATTTCATTGTACAAGTCTCAAATCAAGCAAAGGATCAAAGGTGTCAAATCAGCTTCGGTAAAGAAAAAGTGATGAGCTGGCAGTTTCCAACGTCTCTCAAATTCTCTATAAATAGAGATGAAGACTTGAAGAAAGTAGCACAATATATATACACGCGAGTTAAGTCTGTCTCTCAAATTCCAAGTCGAAAACACTGCTCATCAACAACTTAGATAATTCTTACAAAAGTTTACATTTTAGAATTTCTAAGTATCTAAGAAAACAGAGTCTGTTCTGTTTCGTTTTGTCTTGTGAATACCTCTGATTGTATATCAAGTATTCAAAACTCTTTTCCATTCTCTGTAATTGTTTTAAAGTCTCTTGCTTGTGTGCTTGAGCATTTGAAGTCTCTTTCTTGTGTGATTGAGCAAAGGAAGTCTCATACTTGTGTGTTTGAGCAACTTGTAATTTGATATTACATTTTAGTGAAACTCTCCTTGGAAGTGCAAGCGGGACAGGACTACTTCCGGTTTGTGGAAGGAACCTGTATAAAATTGCTTGTGTCTTCTTTCTTTCTTGCATTTGTTCTTCATTCCGCTGCTAAGACTCTGAACTCTGATCAGAGTCTGAACTCTATCAGACTCTGTATCCTGAGAACATTGTTATTTTTCGTAAGAAAGAAACGTTTTTGAAAACACAATTCAACCCCCCCCCCCTCCCCCCTTCTTGTGTTTTTCTCACCTTCAGTTGGTATCAGAGCTTCGGCTCTGTAATTAGCACTTAACCGTGTTACAGCAAACGATCGGTGAAAAACATGTCTGGGGATGAAGCTTCTGCATCTGCATCTGGTTCTGGTTTCAGTTCTGGAGCTGCTGTGCACTATGATTACAGCAACATCAACAAAAGTGAAAGATCTTCTAATCACAACAAACCTCCTATGTTTAATGGTGATCCTGAAATGTTCTCTTGGTGGAAAACCAAGATGTACAGTCACATCATGGGAATGGATGAAGAGTTGTGGGATGTTCTTGAAGATGGCGTTGGTGATCTGAGGTTAGATGAAGAAGGTGCTGCTCTTGATAGGAAAGCTCACACACCTGAGCAGAAAAAGCTTTATAAGAAACATCATACAATCAGAGGCATTCTTGTGGCTGCCTTGCCTCATAAAGAGTACTTAAAGATGAGTGACAAATCAACAACTAAGGCTATGTTCACCTCATTGTGCTCACTTTATTAGGGTAACAAGAAAGTCAGAGAGGCCAAGGCTACTATGCTTGTTCATCAGTATGAGTTGTTCAGAATGAAGGAGGATGAAAACATTGAGACCATGTACTCAAGGTTTCAGACTCTTGTTTCTGGACTTCAGATTCTGAAGAAAAGCTACGTAACGTCTGATCATGTGAACAAGATTCTGAGAAGTTTACCTGCAAAATGGAGACCAAAAGTGACAGCCATTGAGGAAGCTAAAGATTTAAACACTTTGAGTGTTGAGGATCTCATAAGCTCCTTGAAATGTCATGAAATAGGTCTTCACGAGCATGAACCTGTCAAGAAGCCCAAGTCCATTGCATTAAAGTCCAGAGGCAAGTCAGGTAAGGCTCTGAAGGCTTTGGAGTCTGAAGAAGAATCTACATCTGAAGATTCTGATGAAGACTCTGAGATTGTTCAAGAGATGGCTATGCTCACCAACAGATTACAATACCTTGCTAAGAATAACAAGAAGTTTATGAACAGAGGTAGTAATCACAAAAGCTCAAGAAAGGAAGATCAGAAAGGTTGCTTCAACTGCAAAAAGGTTGGACACTTCATTGCTGAATGTCCAGACTTGCAGAAAGAGAAATCCAAAGAAAAATCTAAGAAAGCGTTCTTCAAGTCTAACAAATTTAAGAAGCAATTCAAGAAGAGCTTGATGGCAACTTGGGAAGATCTGGATAATGAGTCTGAGTCTGACAAAGATGATGCTGAAGATGAAGCTAAAATAGCTCTGGCTTTGGTAGCTACTGCCAATAATGAAGAAGAATCATCTGATGCTGAGTCAAGTACAGACTCTGAAACTGAAACTGAGGTATACTCTAAACTCACTAGATCTGAACTGATTGATTCTCTCAAAGAACTTCTTTGTCATTATGAAAACCAATCCACTGAGTTGAGGAGAGTTAAGCAACGATACATTAAGCTGCTAAAACTCCATGAATCAACTAAGACGGAAATGGACGCTTTAAAACGAGAAAATTATGATTTGAAAACAATGACTGAGAAGGGTGATAATAAAACCTTGACTGAGCAGGATGTTGCTCTTCAAGAGTTTATTAACACAGGAATTGATAGAACCAAAGTTGCATCCATGATTTATAGCATAAATCAGAACAACAAAAAGGGAATTGGTTTCACAGAAGGAAACTCTAGTGAAGTAATTCTGAAACCTTGTTCTGATAACATCAAAGAAGGTCTGAAAACTCATTTTGTGTCTGAGTCTGAAAAAGCTTCTCATTCAGAATCTAAGTCTTCAAATTCAGAGGAGTTGACTAAGTCAAAACCTAAGAATCATAAGACAAAAGTCACGAATGATTCTAAATCAAAAGCTCCAACGTTACAGATTCTGAAAAGATCAGAACCCATCAAACAGGTTTTGAAGAAAACAGAGTCTGAAACTCAAAAGCCTAGATTTCAGAGAAAAGAGGCTATTTTTACTAAGTCACATTCTAAGACTAAAGGTTCTGAACCCAAAGTCTGGAAGAAGACTGATAAAGAAAAATTCAGACAGAGTACACAAAAGAGATTCAGAACTTCTAGGACTAACCCAAGAGGACCCATGAAAGTATGGGTACCTAAGACACAAATTGTTGATGCTGCAGATATGTCTAAAAGGAAATACAAAGCAGAAGTCCTGGTATCTGGACAGTGGCTGCTCGCGACATATGACGGGAGAAAAGTCTATGTTCCTAACCCTGACCATGAAAGAGGGAGGAACTGTGGGATTTGGAGGAAACCAAACTGGCAAAATCATTGGTACTGGAACAATTGGTAATTCATCAGTCTCAATCAATAATGTGTGGTTTGTAGATGGACTAAGGCATAACCTACTTAGCATAAGTCAATTTTGTGATAATGGTTATGACGTCTTGTTTAATAAGAACAACTGCACAGTAATCAACACTGATGACCAATCTGTAGTGTTTAAGGGAAAGAGAAAGAACAACGTCTATAAGATCAATTTTTCAGAACTGACTGATCAGAAGGTATTTTGCCTCCTGTCAGTGAGTGATAAGAAATGGTTGTGGCACAGAAGGTTGGGACATGCTAACTGGAGATTAATCTCCAAGCTTAGCAAGTTACAACTTGTCAAAGGCCTATCAGACATTGATTATCATTCAGATGCACTTTGTGGTGCATGTCAGAAGGGAAAAATTGTTAAAACTTCTTTCAAATCTAAAGACATTGTTTCTACCTCCAGACCCTTAGAACTACTCCATATTGATTTATTTGGACCAGTCAGTACTGCATCCATATATGGAAGTAAATATGGATTGGTGATCGTTGATGATTACAGTAGATGGAGTTGGGTTAAGTTTCTCAAATCTAAAGATGATTCATATGATGTGTTCACAAAATTCTGTATTCAAGTCCAATCTGAAAAAGAACTTAAAATTCTAAAAGTCAGAAGTGATCATGAGGGAGAATTTGAAAATGAGCCATTTGAAATATTTTGTGAAAAATTTGGAATTGTCCATGAATTCTCTTCTCCTAGAACTCCACAGCAAAATGGTGTTGTAGAGAGAAAGAATGGGACTCTTCAAGAAATGGCAAGAACCATGATTCATGAAAACAATCTGGCAAAACATTTTTGGGCAGAAGCAGTGAACACAGCGTGTTATGTTCAGAACCGGATCTACATCAGACCCATTCTGAACAAAACAGCATATGAACTCTTTAAAGGTAGGAAACCTAACATCTCTTACTTTCATCAGTTTGGATGTACTTGTTACATTCTGAACAATAAAGTCTATCTGAAGAAACTTGATGCAAAAGCTCAAAAGGGAATCTTTCTAGGTTACTCTGAGAGATCTAAGGCATACAGACTGTATAACTTGGAAACACTCTGTGTCGAAGAGTCTATACATGTCAAGTTTGATGACAAAGAGCCTGGAAGTCAAATTCCAGAGCAAATTGAAAACAATGCAGGTTCATAAGAGTCTGATGATTGTTCAGAACCCGATCAGATTTCAGAGACAGATGATACTTCAGAAGCTGTAACAGCTCCTGATGTTCCAATTGTTGAAGCTTCTGAAGAAAATCAAGATGAATCACAGCAAGTTATCCAATCCAAAAATTCATTCAAATACAAGTCTTCTCATCCTGAGGATCAGATTATTGGCAGCAAAGAAAGCCCCAGAAGAACTAGATCTCATTTCAGACCTGAAGAGTCTGCCCTGGGTCTGCTATCCATGATAGAACCTACAACAGTTTATGAAGCACTAGCTGATGATGGATGGATCTTAGCAATGCAAGATGAGCTCAATCAATTTAAAAGGAATGACGTATGGGATCTTGTATCTAAGCCTGAACACAAGAACATTATTGGAACTAAATGGGTGTTTAGGATTAAGCTGGATGAACAGGGAGAAGTAATCAGAAACAAAGCCAGACTTGTTGCTCAAGGATACAGTCAACAAGAGGGCATTGATTACACTGAAACTTTTTCTCCAGTTGCAAGATTGGAAGCAATCAGGTTACCTCTTTCCTACGCAGTAAATCACAACATAACCTTGTATCAAATGGACGTTAAAAGTGCATTTCTCAATGGAGTCATATCTGAAGAAGTGTTTGTGAAACAACCACCTGGTTTTGAGGACTTAAAACATCCTGACCACGTTTATAAGCTAAAGAAATCTCTGTATGGTCTGAAACAAGCTCCCAGAGCTTGGTATGACAGACTGAGCAATTTCCTACTTAAAAATAATTTTAAAAGAGGACAGGTTGACACAACACTCTTCAAGAAGACACTTGAGAAAGACATTCTGATTGTACAAATTTATGTTGATGATATTATTTTTGGTTCAACTAATAGATCTCTTTGCAAGGAATTTTCTAAGATGATGCAGGAGGAATTTGAAATGAGCATGATGGGAGAACTGAAGTTCTTTCTAGGAATTCAGATCAATCAATGCAAAGAAGGAGTGTATGTTCATCAGTCCAAGTATGCCAAAGAGCTTCTGAAAAAGTTTAAACTTGAAGACTGCAAGGAAATGAACACTCCAATGCATCCTACCTCCACTCTGAACAAAGAAGATCAAGGAGCCAAAGTTGATCAAAAGCTGTATCAAGGTATGATTGGTTCTCTGTTGTATCTCACTGCATCTAGACCTGATATTTTGTTCAGTGTTTGCTTGTGTGCAAGATTTCAATCAGATCCTAGAGAATCACATTTAACTGCGGTTAAAAGAATCTTTAGATATCTGAGAGGAACAACTAATCTTGGACTTCTCTATAAGAAATCCTCAAATTATAAGCTGGTTGGATTCTGTGATGCTGACTATGCTGGTGACAGGATTGAAAGAAAATCAACCAGTGGAAACTGTCAGTTTCTTGGTGAGAATCTGATATCCTGGGCCAGTAAGAGACAAGCAACTATTGCTTTGTCAACAGCAGAAGCAGAATACATCTCAGCTGCTAGTTGTTGCACACAACTGCTTTGGATGAAACATCAGTTAGAAGACTACCAAATAACTGAAAACTGTATCCCAATTTATTGTGACAACACAGCTGCTATCTGTTTGTCTAAAAATCCTATTCTTCATTCAAGAGCCAAACACATTGAAATCAAACATCATTTTATCAGAGACTGTGTTCATAAGGGGATATTAGATATTCAATTCATTGATACTGATCATTAATGGGCTGATATCTTTACAAAACCCTTAACTGTTGAAAGATTCGATTTTATAAAGAAAAATTTGAATATGCATTTTGTCTCTGAGTAATGCTTGACTCTGGATGAAAAAAATCAGACTCTAAAAATTATCAGACACTGAAGAAGTTTCAGACTCTCCTTGGAGAATCTGAAAAGACTCAGCCTCTGAGAAAATTATCAGACTCTGGAGAGGAATCTTTTTGTGACTCTGAAAGTACTGGTAAGTGGAAAGGTTAAAGTTATTTGTTTGTAGGCTTCTGACACGTCTATCTGCATTGGGAAACAACGCTTTTAAGGGCAATGATGGTTTTTCTCTCTCAAACTTTTTCGCGCCCCTCAAGTCATTAATACGCATGTTTGGCTGTTACTTCTGAAATGTGAAGAGTTGTTTTTCAAATCACTATAAATACCAAACACACACTACTCACTCACTTTTCTACACTTTCAAGTTTTAAGCAGTTTCGATTGAAAATCGTCTTTCTCTCTTCTCTAAACTTAGAAACCCTAAACCCCCAAAATTTATCTTCTCTAATGGCAACTTCAACAAGTAGATCAAGCATGCAACAAAACATCAGTTCAGGTTACTCTCTCAAGCCTCTTACAACAACGGTTCCAATCGATTTACTTGAAGTTCAAAGTGAATCACCAGTGAATTTCGGGTCCTTGAAAAGAAATGAAGTTGATTTGGATGCATACTTCAATGCTCAAAAGATGTTTGAGTATTTTGACATGCTGAATGGTCCAACCTATGTGAACCTGGTGAAGGAATTCTGGGTTCATGCTGAAGTCTGTGACATTGAATCTGCAAAGTCACAAGAAAAACAAGCTGTTTTAGATAATCCTAATCTGGAAGGGAAATCAAGATCAGAGATGGGTTTGGAACCTTTCAAAGGTATGGAGATCAAGTCTGCTGTGATGGGTATCCCAGTATCTATCACTGAAGAAGTTATTGCTAGAGCCTGCAGAATGGCTTCTGAAGGTCGCTTCCAATGGAATGTCAGCAGGAAGGACATTATGTTGGAAAGCTTTACAAAACTGCTACTGAAAGGAAATCCTAAAGCAAAGTTTGTAAGCATGGATATTAAGCACAGGCTGCTTCTGAAGATCACAAATGAGTGTTTCTTTCAAAAGGGAGGAAGTGCTGATCAACCAAGTCTGGATCAGAAGTTGGCTCTTTATTTCTTGGCCTCCTACCAAGCTATCAATCTTCCAAGATATCTCATGCATCATCTGTGCTGGGCTATCAAGGAAGGAGCTAAAGGCAAGAGGAAACAAGTTCCTTGTGGAAGCCTTCTATCTGAAATCTTCTATCAAGGAGGCTTACTGAAGATGCTGGACAGATTCAATATGGTATCTGACAGAATCCTGGGGATTGCTACTGGAAGGATGATAAATGGCAAGTCCCTTCTCAACATGAAAGTGATAGAGATGATTATCACAGATGCGAAGGATCTGAAAGACTCCACTGCACTTTCTCAGACTATAGGAGATTTTCCCTCTATCCTGAAGGAAGACAACCCTGAAGCTATAGCTGGCTATCTAGCAGCTTATACAAGGGAGTGTGAGACAGCCACCAGGAAATCTGAAGTTGCAGTGGCCAGGAAGCAGAAGGCTGCTAATACTCAAGCAACTACCTTTGGAACTGTAACTGCTCCAAAGAGGAAAAGAGGTAAGGCTGACTCAAACATGGAGGAAAGATATCAACGAATCCAGGAAGAAGAAGAAGCTGGTTTTGATGAAACTGTCAGACCACTCAAGAGGCTAGCAACTGGGGAGATTATGATGCCTATGTTTGAACCA
The DNA here is from genome assembly GCA_958299785.1 of Medicago lupulina. NCBI lineage: Eukaryota > Viridiplantae > Streptophyta > Magnoliopsida > Fabales > Fabaceae > Medicago > Medicago lupulina. The sequence goes on along the minus strand of OY283141.1, from coordinate 67,261,967 downwards.
ACTCCTGAACAGCAGAAGAGGACTGAGGAACACTATCAGAATCTCAAGAATGAGAAGAAAAGGTTAGAAGCTCAATGCCGAATTGACAGAGACAAGGCTCTGGCAGCTATAGGTATTGACCATGATGAAGATCAACACCTCATTGAGAAGGTTATTGAGGCTCAGTCTTTGGCCAGGAAGCTTGAAGAAAGTGCTGTGAAGGGAGCCCAGAAGGTTCTGAAAGAAACTTCAGGAACTTCAGTAGCTGCTACTTCAGTTGTTGTTCCTCAAGTGGCCGTCTCAGAAGCTGCTAGACCTGCACCAGTAATACGAACAAGTGTTTCTCTCCCAGACAGATCAGTCACTGGGATTACATCAGAAGCTGCTGCCTCAGACGTCCCCAAAATGTCTAAGGTAACTCAGAATCCAGTTCCCCCACCTTCTACTTCTCCTTCATCTTCTACAGACTCTGACTTAGACAACGCACCTCTAAGTCAGAAATTCAACATATCCAAACCTGTTCCTAAGGCCAAACGAACCCTTAGAACTAAAACAACCACTACAAAATCCAAACTCTCTCCTAAACCCAAACCCTACAAAGAAGCTTCAGATGATGTTAATAAATCAATAGGGGAGTTATCTGAAAGGAGGATAGGAATCTGTAACAAGCTACCTGCCAACCATCCCTTCCAACCACCTGTTATTAAACCACTAAACATGCTCGCTCCTGATGCTTCTATTCCACACTCCTCAACCTCCAACCAAGGTAGTCCATAAGTGGTTGATTTAACAGCTACTGTTGAAGAGCAAGTAGTCACTGAAAATTCAACTGCTTCTGAACAACCTATCTCAGAGCCACCAACAAACAACCAACAACAACCAACCTCTTCACCACAACACAAACCCACTGAACAGGATGATCTATCCAACCTTGAAAGCCATTATTCAGGAGAACTTCCTGAATAGCAACAACAAAATACCACTGTCAACCAACCACCAGAACAAACCATTCCAGAATTTGTTATGGAGACTGTGGCTACAGAGTCTGTCCCAGTGACAGAATCTGAACCCACTGTGTCTGTTTCACCTTCTGAACCAACACAAAACCATACCTCTGATTCTGACCAATCCACATCCTCTTCACCAATCCAAATGTCTGACCAACCTCCCATAAACATTCTGGATTCTGAATACCTGGACGAGCGTCTAGTGGCACTTAATGATGAAATGCAGAATTTGGTGCTTCTAAGGAACACTCCATTTCTACCTTTTGTTTATCAAGACAGCTGGTGTAATCTCACGAACAGGGCATTAAATTTCTTTGATGGTGTTGCTCAGAAGTGTTGTCATATTCAAGCTCGCGCCATGAGACGTCGTTTGCAAGAATCACACTCTTCTCCTCAACTCTATAGCAAGCCTTTGTATCTGGCTAATCCTCCGTTCTACGCTGAGTCTGAGTATGTAACAAGAGACTCCAAGGTCTTCAAGATGCTGAAGCAAAAGGTGCTGAAGCAGCAAGAAGAAGCTAAGGCTAGGGAAGACCATCTTCTTCAGAGGCAATTGGCTCTGGAAGAAACTGTTAGACAGCAGTCTGAAGACATTAAGCGTCTGATGGCTCTTGTCCAACAGCAACAACAACAGCCCCAACCCAACCCTTAGTTGCACACCTTGTTTTGCTTTCTTGTTATATGCTTTAAATGCTTGCTCTAAATTCTCTATACTCTTCTGACTATCTCTGATATACAAGTTTTTATTTCTTCACTTTTGTTCATTGCGTGTTTTTACTGTTTTTTTTGTTTTTTTTAATTGATGACAAAAGGGGGAGTAATAGAAAGTATTTAACAGAATCTGAGCCCAAGAATGAAATAAAACTTAACAAATTTTATTTGAGAACCCAATTTTATTTCATCTGCATTTTATGAAAGTATTATTAAACTTAAAAATGAACTTAATTAACCTTTTAGGATTTAGGACGTAGGGCGGTGACTAATCAAGAGTAATCTTGAATTGGTTGACACGCGATACTACACCCAATCGAGACTTTCTTACAAATGTTGTTGGACCAAGAGTAATCTTGCAACCCGATAGTATTTGGAAGGGGTTGTAAACTTTGGGAACTTGGTAGAACCCGTGATACAAGTGCAATTGAAACCATAGTCCTTACCAAATGGCGTGTTTACCCTCAACTCCAACATTGTGGACTTAAACTTTACCATGTATTCTATGTTCTTCAGCATAATCATGCACACACGCATTCATTCATAAACAACTTTTTTCACCAAATATCGAAGGATTTAGAAAAGTTACTTGCAAACATCACATATGAACAGACCTTGTAAGAAAGAACACCAAAAAATACAACTTCAAAAATCTTAATTAAGCTTTAGATTTTGTTAAGAACTTTTTCCTTGATGTCATTCTTACTTTTAGGGAACCGGTTGCGATATCTTCACAATTTTCAAATAAAATCATGTTCCTCTACAATGTTTACAAATTCACTTTGATAAACCCTTAAAAAAAACGTTTATGTTTTTTGCATAAACATCATGCATCATCTTGCATTCCATAGTTTCAAATTCGAGTCTCACAAATTTTTCTTTTCCATAAAAAGGTCAATCCGTTTCAAAGGTGGTCCGACTATCCTAGTCCAAAATCAACTCGCACCTAAAACACTCGTGCAAAAGTTTGAACAAGAAATTCACAAACATTCGTGAAGAGGTAACAACACTCCAGACCGTATTAGAAAGACTGAGTACCCTGGTTGTTTCACTGGTAAGCTTCGCAGAATCAGCCGCAGTTTCAGCAAGGGCCCGAACGCCAACATTGACAACAGTCTTGACAACAGGCTCCAAGGATGCAGTTTGACCCAATCCCAATGACATATGCGGAGCTGCTTCCCATCTTGCTTAAAAAGAACCTTGTCCAAACTAGAGCGCCTCCTTGAGTGCCTAACGAGTTGCCGGTTTAGTATCAACCTGACCTCTCCTGTGCCTTCCATGAAGGAGCACCCGGTCATGACATCGAGCATTGTTTCTCTTTGAAGGTTGAAGTCCAAAAGCGGATGGAAGCCAATATCTTGCTTTTCGGAGATTGAATTCGGACGTACAAGTTAATCCACTGCCAGATTACATTACCTAGTGTTATGACACATGGAGTGGATAGCCGTAATTAGGTCGCTTTTGATGTTCCTTCTACCACTTATCTGTTCAAATAATGTGTTTGTTTGTTGTTTGCTACTTTTTAAAAAAATCCTTTCGTCCCGCCTGAGACGAAAGTGAACTTGTGTAGGGCTTTTTACTTTATGTATTTTCCATCATTAATAAAAAGGTTGTTTTGATCCTGACTTTGTTTTTATTTTGTGCTTTTTCTGGAAAAAATGGTAATACAAAGAACCTTAAAAGAATAATCATTTCCAAATGTCTGCATGCAATCATTCACTTTTTAAAATCAAACATAAATGCAGATTGATCATTAATAAACCCGTTGAACACATTAACCATGTATTGTCTCTCGACTTTGAGTTCCATGTATTTGAAGCTGAAGAAAAGGAAAATGAAGAGATTCCCGATAAGATCTCTCGCCTACTGGGGCATCTTAGCCGTCAAAGCTGCAAACAAAATATCAAGAAGGTTTGTCCAGAAGATGACATTCATTTACAAAGACTGGCACGAGATGCTACCATCTGCACTTCATGAGTATTGTACCTCAGTACACACTTCAACAGGGGCAACCCCCTCTTTCCTTCATATACAACATGAATGTGTTGGAACAAAGGGTGTTTCACAATTATACCACTTAAGTTTTGATGATAACAAGGTATTAAAAGTTATCAATTGGATATGCTAAATATTTATTCAAGTGTACAGGACCATTATCAAAGTTTTATTTACAAGAGGTTCTAATTGAATGAATTAAAGAGCAAAGGAAATTTAGACTGAAGCTTGAAGAACATCTGAATGAAAGCGCTCCTAGAAAATCAGAGTCAGAATGCGTCTGAAGAAAGAGCTTCTGAAGATGACGTCATCAGAAGCAAGTTCTTCAGAGGCAGACTCATCAGAAGCAAATGGTCTCCAGAGACAGATTCATCAGAAGCAAAGATTCTTCAGACACTGAAAAGCGTTGACAAAGCATAACGTACGAAAAGTACAACCACTATGCCTACGCCTGTTCCTGCAACCACCAACTCTGCACAGTGTCTTCTATACACGACAAGAATAACAGTAACTAAAGCAGAAACTTTTCCATATTTGCTGGAATGGATTTGAATTTGATTTCATTGTACAAGTCTCAAATCAAGCAAAGGATCAAAGGTGTCAAATCAGCTTCAGTAAAGAAAAAGTGATGAGCTGGCAGTTTCCAACGTCTCTCAAATTCTCTATAAATAGAGATGAAGACTTGAAGAAAGTAGCACAATATATATACACGCGAGTTAAGTCTGTCTCTCAAATTCCAAGTCGAAAACACTGCTCATCAACAACTTAGATAATTCTTACAAAAGCTTACATTTTAGAATTTCTAAGTATCTAAGAAAACAGAGTCTGTTCTGTTTCGTTTTGTCTTGTGAATACATCTGATTGTATATCAAGTATTCAAAACTCTTTTCAATTCTCTGTAATTGTTTTAAAGTCTCTTGCTTGTGTGCTTGAGCATTTGAAGTCTCTTTGTTGTGTGATTGAGCAAAGGAAGTCTCATACTTGTGTGTTTGAGCAACTTGTAATTTGATATTACATTTTAGTGAAACTCTCCTTGGAAGTGCAAGGGGGACAGGACTACTTCCGGTTTGTGGAAGGAACCTGTATAAAATTGCTTGTGTCTTCTTTCTTTCTTGCATTTGTTCTTCATTCCGCTGCTAAGACTCTGAACTCTGATCAGAGTCTGAACTCTATCAGACTCTGTATCCTGAGAACATTGTTATTTTTCGTAAGAAAGAAACGTTTTTGAAAACACAATTCAACCCCCCCCCTCCCCCTTCTTGTGTTTTTCTCACCTTCAGAATGTTATGCTTCTCGTGGAGGTCGAAGTCTTGTCAATAGGAGTTCTGCTGGAGTCAAAACTTGATCAAATTTAAATGCATGACGACCTTGTACAACTATGTTAAAAGAGGTTGAAACAAACTTCTAACAAGAAGGTTCGTCCCCGTGAATTTCAAGGAGTCCTTGTGCCAAAAAGGTACTATCTTTCCAACCAGACTCAAGGGGCAGGTGGACGCCTAACTATGAAGGCCCATGTGCAATGACTCTTGTGACTACGAATGGCGACAAACACACATGTCTTGTGAATGTTGTTGCAGTCAAGAAACACTTTGTCAAAAAATAAAAGCTCGATAAGTCGCAAACCTGAAAATGCAGCTTAGGCAAAAATGAGCTTCCCGGTGGACTGAAAACCTGAAAGGGAGGTTCAGGCAAAAATTAGAGCCATGAACAAAAATGACTATCCTGATAGACTGAAAACCTGAAATTAGAGACACGATTTTCCCAGCCTATAAATAAACCCAACACGATTTTCATTCCATTCAGTTCCAAAAGTAGCCAAACTCTGCCAAAATTTTCCCAGAACCCTAACCTTCAAAATTCCAACCCTTTTCTACCAAAAATCTTCATCTTTTCATCTCTAATCCACTAAACAACCTCCATAAACCATCATTATCATCATCAACCGATCCAAACTCATCATCTCTACCAAAACCTTAACCGTAACCTTCATCCACCCACTTTCTCTTAACCCTAACCATGGTGAACACATGCAACAAACAACAAACCAAAAAAGCCAAAATGGCTTCCAAACGAAAACAACCGGTCAAACCCACACCTACAACCCAACCACCACCATCCGTGAACCAACAACTTCATCCTTTCATGCCATATTTTTGAGTCACCAACAACTTCGCATAGTTGTTACTACCACATTAGCAATAAAATGAGAATAGGTATCAAATTAAAAATGATTAGTAATTGCAAGATTTGTTTAAAAGGATTAACAATTAGAAGGACCAAAAGTCAAGTTTGTCATATTTACAAGGAGAATTAAATATTTAACCTTTTTACTTTATCTCCCTTTTTTCATCGTTACATATTAAAGTTCACTTTACCCTTCTAATCTTTACTGACCAATGTATTTTATTTTTCAAAAAAAAAAAAATCTCCCCTTTATACTCTCTTTATTTAATTTCATGTCATTAAAATAACGACTCCATTTGCATCTACAATTTTTTTGAAAAAAAAAATCATGAGAGAGGGAGAGGCGGCCCCTAGGGTCAACCTAATGCCACAAAGCTGATATTCCCTTTCGCTAGCGGTGAGGTCCATCAGAAAGGGAGGGTATCAAGCCAAGGTGGAACCAATTGGCGTGTGTATTTGTGGGGGGTGGTGGTGGTGGGTGGGGGGGGGGGGGGGGATAGTGATAGGGATAAGGGAAATTAGATCACGATTAGCTCAAGACGTCGAAATGTGAGCCAACCGGGTGATCGAGGACATGACAGATCAAGGATTTTCAACCGGCACGGAGGAACGTCTTCAGGTGGGTTTCGGCAAGGGGGAGCGCGTATTCAAGTAGCAATTATGATTTTGATAACAGGGTTCAAAACCAATTCTCAATTTAAGGGGCCCGTTGAGCAAATGAAGGGACCTATTGAGCAATTTTCAATTTAAATAAATAACGGGCTTTCATAGGCTAAATAAACAATGATTTGCATTATGTATGCCCGTTACAGAATTACTATCTACACCTCAATTTTTGCTTTTGTTTTAATTAAGAATATAGAATTGTACTTTGGTTTGTTTTTAGTTTCTATTATAAACTAGCATTCAAACACCCGCGAGAATGTCTATCTGTCCAATCATTTTTCATGTGTCAAAGCATATAAATTATGAACATTATAAGTATAGATATAGATTTTTGTCAAAAAAAAAAAAGAGAGTATAGTTATAGACATCCAAAACATTCAAATTGTAATAAATTATGTTTTTCTTTTTCATACACCAGCAATATATATAAATATAATATAAATTCTTATCTTTTTTGTTGACACCAACAATATGTCAATTTTATAGAAAATTTTGTATATGGATATAATAGAAAATGAAAAAATATTTCCAAAATCATGTATCCCCTTATATATAGTATAGATATAGATATATAAGTAAAAGTAGTTCTAGAGTTATCACCCAAACTTGAGAGAGCGGGAGTTACAGAAGGAGAGTTTCAGATCGTAACTCTTCCGAGGGGCATTTTTATCATTTCCAGTGTTCTGTGAGGAAAAAGAAAGGGGACAATTGAGCAATTTCAATTTAAATAAACATTGGACTTTCATAGGCTAAATAAATAGTGATTCTGCATTTTCCATTACTGAATTACTATCGGCAACGCAAAGTATACTCTGTGATTTATATATTTAATGTATATGTTGTTGGCTTTTGATTCAAAAAATAATTTAGAATTGTATTTTGGTCGGTTTTTAGTTTGAGGACAATATTTTTTGTCATAAACTAGCATCCAGACATGAACTCATGTGTCAGTCTGGCCACTCATTTTCATTGTGTTAAGGCATATATAAACATATTTTTTATGAAATTTTTATTTTGACTAAAATAATATTGATTTTATTTAAAATTAGGTTTAATTGTAGTTTTGACCCCTTATGTTTTAGAATTTTGCAATTTTAGCCCTTATAAATAACCAATAACAAATCAACCTCTTAACTTTACCCCTTTTGCACTTTTGACCCTCTGGTCCAATTAAGACTCGGTCAATGCACACGTGGCACTTCAAGGACGCCACGCGTGTAATTTTTTAATTAATAAAATAAAAAAGTCACGTGTGTATTTTTTGAATTAAAAAAAAAAATTGGACCACATGACTTTATTTTTTTATTTTTTTTAATTACACAACCGGATCAACTCAAGTGAGTTACTTTGTGTTTTACATATTAATGTATATATTTGCTTTTGTTTCAAAAAGAATATAGAATTGTATTTTGGTTTGTTTTTAGTTTGAGGAAAATATTTTTTTACCATAAACTAGCATTCAGACAAACACTCTCGTGCTCATTTGTCCGTTTCTTTTCATTGTGTCAAAGCATGTGAATTATGAACATATTTTTTTTATAAAAAATTTTATTTTCAGTAAAATTATTTTGATTTTGATTAAAATTATAAGTGTAGATATATTTAACTTTCAAATTACAACAAACTATGCTTATCTTTTTTAAATATGTATAAATGTATTTTGATTTTTGATTTTGGTTAAATATATTTTTGGTCTCTGTAAATATTCAAACTTTTAGTTTAGTCTCCAAACAATTTTTCTTCGACTTTTAGTCCCCCAATAATCTTCAATAACCACTTTTTAGTCCTTACTTTTAGATCAACAAATTTGTATCATTCGAAATTTGATTTTTCTATTTGTAATCATGTTTAGGGTATTATAAAAATATCTTCCAAAAAATTTATAAATTTTGATGGGAGAGATTCTTTTAATATACTAAACATTGTTGCGAAAACTCATTCAAATGTTTGAAGGGTACAAGTGAGTTGACCTGATAGCACAGATCAAAAGTGATGATTGAAAACTTTTAGGGATTAAAAGTCGAAGAAAAATTAAAAGTTTGAATATTTATAGAGACCAACCACATATTTAACCCTAAATATAATATAAATTCTTATCTTTTTCAATGACATCAATATTATGTCAATTTATAGGATACTTTGTTTAAGAGTATACTTGGAAGAGAAAAAAATCATCCCAAAACATGTAACTCATTTATATATAGTATATGTAATGAAAATTTAATGAACTTCAACAAATGACAAATCGTTTAGGAGAAACTGAGTTTAATTTCAGGGTGATGACACAATTTTTAATTAAGTTTTACTCACTTACCAAAACTCTTTTTCTTTTTTTTTGAAGGAAAAACTTTTTTTTTTCTTTTTTTTTTCAAGGAACCATTGTATTAACAAAAAAATATAAGAGAGAACACATTTTTTTTTCCTTTTGTTATATTTTTATGCGAAAATAATATATCGAATCTACTTTATTTTTCACTTCTCTCTTTTATAACATTCTTTATCTAGCATGATTGATTTTCTTCCAAAAACGTAATTGACTAAATAGATGACGGTATTCTTATAATGTCATGACGAGTTTTCTTTTAAGTTTGCATAAGCAGGATAAGAAAGAAAGTTCAAGATGCCTTTCCTCTAGCACGGGGACAAGGGTGCATGTCCTTTCCTAATATTATTCCAAATGACAAATTGTAAAGGTTTTGAGGAGTAAGACTTCTCTCTCCATTGTTTTTGACTAAAAAAAAAAAGAGAAAAAACTCAAATTTGTCATAAAAATTGTCCGAAAGAGTTGTACAAATATCACTATTCTAAGATAAAAATCATTCCTTATTCGAAGGCTACTAAGTTGGTGTCGAATGTTGAGTTGAAATTTTGGTGGTATAATCCATCTATTTTTTTTCAGCTTTTGCTATTGATAATTGATATATATGGTCGGTTTTATTGTTTTTGTTCTCATTGTATGTTGAGACTTTGCATTAGTTAATTCTAGGCACAAATTGTGCTTAAATGGCTTGTTAATTTATAGATATATTTAAAATAAAAAACTACATATATTAAAAATAAATGTATATTATTTTCTTGGATAATAATGCCGATTTATAATTTTTTTAAAAATACATTAATATAATAATATATGGAATAAAACAGTAATCCTAAATTGAACTTTCTCCGAAGCTGCATGGATATGATAGTGAAGTCTTAAATTTCAAAGATGCCCATTAACTGATGGGCTATATTTGATAGTATATTCATCTTAGAGAACCATCAAAATGATTACCAAAAATCTTCGTTTTGATTGAAAATTAGTTCATTAGACATGCATCTTGAGCTCATTCAATGTACCAAGTTCCTATTGTGATTGAAAGCTCATATACTATGTTTTTATGGATAAAGAGTCTTCTTCTCATACAAGAACAAATTATAATTTTGAAGACAAAATTCATGCTTGACAGAGTCGGATAAGGGTCATTTTCATTTTATTTTTGGATTCACATGGAAAGGTTACATCTATTTTGCACCAAAATTAATATGATTTTTACTAAACCCTTTTCACATGAACCTTTGCAACAAGAATTATATTCAATTTAAAGTGAACTGAGCTAAGTACTAATCAAGCCCGTGTTATCTCCGAAGACTGGAGAAACTTTTCTCGATTGATACAATGTATTTAGAAGTTCAAAGTGATAGCATACCCCAAAAATTGTTTAAATATTTTCATATAATCATGACACCGTACTTTTCCTCCATATTCATTGAATTTGTTGTATAACTTAAGAATTCTAACACTTTTCATCCTTTCTCAAAAAAAAAAAAAAAAATCATTTGGTAAAACTGTTTTTTGTATAGTAGAAGTTTGATTGACATGTATGTTAGTACCATTGCATTGCAGGTATAAAACGACCAGTTCATTATGATACATGCAACTATTACAACATGTTCAGCGTTATTTGTAAGGTAAAGTAAACTATAAAAAATACTCCATCTAAAATGAAATATAAATAAAATTGATAGTCGAAAAATTTGTTTATGTGGTTAAAAATTTAGTCTACATGCATCAATTCTTTAGCCATCGTTTATGTTTATATTTTTTCCGGAGGAAGTCATTTACATAAAATAAAATTGAATTGAGCTAATAATTTATTAATAAGTACACAGTAGGATTGAACATCTCACATTAGTAAATCTTTGGAACTGGTAACATTTTTTTTTTAAAGAAGTAATAGTTTATAGTCAAATAATAGTGAATTGAACCAATAATCAACATTTTGCGAACTAAGAACAAATTTATCTAAGTGAGCCCAGCTAGCTGAACTAAAGTTGATACTGCACATTAAGTTTCTAACGTTATTTTCAGACCTTGTAAAGGATTGTAACTTTGTCCAAACTATGTTGACTAATTGGGACCACGACTGTATTTGATGTCATAGTTTTACTACCGCATTTTTGCCGTTAATGAATACGAAATTGATTAAAAATAATTGTTTTTAAAGAATTATGAATAATTTATTCAACAGCCAATGAAAATTAGTCGCATAAGCAACTTGAAGGTACCATTTCAAATGCCACTCTTTCTGCACCAAAATAATTGATCTAGTTGATAATTTCACATATATCAATACGTAATTTTGATCTTTAATATCTTTAAATATCTAATGAATTTTAATTGTGATACTCATCATAATCACCACCTCTTTTCTGTATAGCATACCTAGTGAGACTTTGAGCCAAATAAATTTCAATCTTCAACTAAAATTCTTTCTATATGCGTGTTTCATGTTTGAATGTCATTTTCGCTCAAATTTGTGGTTGTTCTCTATGGACCACTGATAGTCGAATTAGGCAAGTGTACCAAATCGTTTACCAAGTAATGAAGTGATAAGTATAATATCATATCCACATGGATTGTCGATTTGTCTAAACAATTCGCGTTACTTATTTTAAAACAAAATAATAAATAAAAGTGTTGAGGGTTAGAGATTGTAATTTTTATGTGTTTGCAACATAGCAAGTTACCTGTTTAGGATGCAGAAATGTAAGTAGCAGTTAGGATTCTTTGAATCCCCTCCCCCCCCCCCCCCCATTTATTTGTTGAAATTAATTAACAGTCACGTCGCGTTCAGGTATTCTAATTAGACTATCTAAGTGATGAGTCCATCAGGACGTTCAAACCTAATCGGTTCATCATGTTGCACCTACTGATCGCACGGTGATCCTTACGTGCGGGGCCTTACTCTCTCGGTTGATTTTGGTCTATCCCTCTAATGTTGAGTTGCACCTACTTGTCACACGGTAATCCTTACATGTGGGGTCTCTTACTCCGTCAAAGGTAATTGAAACATAGACTTAAGTTGGCGTTCCTAAATTTCCAAAGGTATGATGGCCAATGTTCATAAAGGTTTTCCCATCTATGAATCTTAGGAGTACATAACACACTCTCTCTCTCTCTCTCTTAGTAGTTCTACAAACAGGCAGCCCTATCAGCGTCTACCTTACAAAGGCTCTAAGAGAATGGATTTACTGGGCTGATTTAAGTCATGAAGTCACTTTTTTTCCTTAATTAATAACTAGTTACATCCTAGGTTCAACAGATTTTACTCAATATTTGTAATGTCACCTCCTAAGTACTGACTACTAGAGTCAACTTGCTTTTGGTATCTTTCGTCTAGTTACTAACTAATTACTTCCTAGATAGACATATATAAATATCAAGATATAAATATCAATATTAGCCCCTTCCACTACCTAAGTGCCTAAACTAAGGTTGCGGTCCAGAGGAGACAAATCTTACGCACTACAACTGTTAAGCTTAAATAGGGAAATAACAAAACCCTAATGGACCGAAATTAACAAACTGAAACAAAAGCAAAAAAAAAAGTAAAACTGGGCTAAAATAATAAATATTATTAAAATACTATGGAAACCCTCCTACCTCAGTCTCCTCCATCTCTGAAGAACTCGACCTCGAGTTCTTATTCTGATAAAAGAACTTCCATGCATGTTGACTCTTCTAATGAACAGAAGAACACCCACCCGAATCCCATTGAGTGAAATACAAAGAAGAAATTATGGATACCAATTTTGTGGAGCACTCTATTGCAAGTTTGAAGTCTTTGTGTCGGAAAACAACATCCTTTTTTGTCTTATGACTTAGTGAGTCCTGCATTTGCAAAGACAACCCATTTGCCACCCCATCGTCATCTTTATAACCAATATTTTTTAGAACTTCATGTATGGAAGTCAAATCCTTTCTTGAACATGCATAACTATGTGGGGACAAAGAAACAACAATAGTAGCATTATGTTGGATACTCATCAATGAGTGGGAAGCAACCCCTGTTTCTTTTTGAAGAGGAGCCAAAGCAGCCACTAAAGAATTTGTATTAGATTTTTCTCTAGGTTTATACTACAAACAACGAGATGCCAACCGCACCAACTCAGTTCCACTGTCATCAGAAAACTTTCCTTCCAAACAAGAATCTATGAGCATTTGATGATTTCTGTTGCGAATCAAATCAAGCGCATCAGTCTTCTCCATACTAAGAATAGGTTCGGTGATTGAATGTTCTTCAACCGATTCCATAGACGTCAGAAGCGCTTCGGCCGTCTGAGCACTGTCGATCTCCTCTTGCAATTGCGTAAGGATCTGACACACGACTCATTAATTCGATTGTTTCCAACTACAAATTCATCGTTTATTTTAGTTGTGTCATTATTGATGATGCTAAATGTTTCATCGACTTTAACATGAAGATACCTTTGAATATATGTTATCAAAACAGAATGTTTAACAATATCTTTAATCGTCTTACGCGAGTTACCTGCCATTCTGGAAGCATGTCTCAAAAGGTCGATCAAGGAGTAATCTTTGTTGTAATCAAACAGAAAACGATATATTGAATCAGAGATTTTAAACTTGTAGTAATCATCCTTCAACTTGTTGTAATATCAACACTCATAGTATTCCAAATCAGATTCACGAGTATGTTTTGATTTTTGGTATGTAACAATAGCACGGTTGTTATTACGAACCCTAATAACTGGAATTGGTCCTCCTCCCCTGTTCAAATTGTTTATGTTGTTGTTTTTGATGTTGTTGTTGTTGGTGTTGTTGTAGATGTCGTCAACCTTAGCTGTCAACGCCGCCATATGATCTGAAAGAGCTTTGATGGTCACAATTAAAGTCGCGATTTTTGTCACCGGTTGATCTCCCATGGCTGATCACGATAGGAAAAGAACAAGAGAAACATGTTTTGATACCAACTGACGCAGTTGGAAGCGTAGGAAGCAAACACTAAACCTAGATTGAAAAGAGACAAGTTTGCAAGCGACAAACTTGTGAAAATAGGGTTCTAGTATCCACTAGAAAAAGAGAAAACTCTCCAAAATATTATTGAATGGATAAAAGTTGTCTCTTAGGCTACAACTGTTAAGTTCAAATAGGGAAATAACAAAACCCTAAGGGCCCGTTTGGTGCACATGATATGATAGAGATAGGATATAATATGAAATTGGATAAAGATAGGAAATGATATAAACATGATAACATTTATCCTATCACATATTTGATGCACACATGATAACAAATATAATATCATATATGTCACAATTAAATGACATAATTACCCTTGTTATTAATTCTAATTAAATGTAATTAAGCTATTATTAATTACACAAAGTTATAAAAAGCATTGTCAATCGTCTTCTTCCTTATTTTAGGGGTGCCGTCATCTTCATTCTTAAAGTTCAATTAAAAAAAAATCATGGTTTCTTCAATTAAAAAAAATAGTTGTCTTTGTTGAAGATAATAATACGAAATTCTTAAACTCTTTGTTTCATCCCTTTTCAAATTTAACTTGAGTACAAAATAGATAATCAAGAAAAAAAAACAAAAAATTAAGCAAATTGAAGAAAAAATGATTGTAGGTTGGAATTGGGGTCGGATCTATATCAAATAGAAGAGATGGCGGTGAAGAGTTATGGAGGAACAGATAGAGGTCGATGGATGGAGAGCAAAGAGAGCATGAGTGATGAATTGAGAGAGGGCAAAATAAACATTTTAGTGCTAATCATGATAGGATAATTCTAACCCACCAAAAACTAAGGATAAAAATAAAAAAGGGTGAGTAGGATAGGATAAGAAATGGGTTTAAGTTATCATTTTCTATTGATGCACCAAACAACAAATTGAATCAGAATATGATAGTTTTATCAAATCATGTCTTCCTATCCTGTGCACCAAACAGGCTCTAATGGGCCGAAAATAACAAACTTAAACAAAATCAAAAAATTATTAAATTTGGACTAAAATAATAAAATGTTATAAAAATACTATGGAAACACTCCTACATCACATTCCCACCACATTGTTACCCAAGTGGTTTCCAGACATTGTGGGACATAAAACCTAAGCCAAAAGAAACAAAAATAAACCACAATGGATAATACAAAACAACCAAAAAGGGTTAAAGAGCCATGATTCCCAATACGGGTAAAAGAACCACGTACCACTTGTACAATCTAGTGAGTATATGCACGAGTTCAAAACCAAATTGCAAAAAAATTGGCGTGTGAGCTATTGAGCACGCACCCAAATATCAAGAAGAATGAATGAACTGAACCATCAAAACATAAATATGTCTAATCAACAATCTACTCGATGTGAAATTCAATATTGCAAATCCAAAGACTTTTTCAAGACACATGATTCAATAAGAGCTATATTTGTGGATGCTTATAAGCTATAACTCTTTATTTTTCCTTTTATAAAAAACCATGCTATCAAGTTCTTTTATATAATTTTTAAGCATCTAAAAATAGTAACTTTTATATTAAAATTGTGTAGTAATGACTTTTGTATTTGTTTAATTTGTATTTTCAAAACAAAATTCATTTTTATCAGACATTATCCTTATGATGATTTTTTTAGACAAAAAAAAACCCTTTACTTTTCGTCGTTTAGAAAATACAAATCCCATGTGGAAGATTGTGCTCAAAATTCCTTCCATCCGTGGTTTCGTGGAAGGGCAGGAGTCAAACCCCAAAGAAAACCTCACCAAACCCTTATTGAAGCTGTTAGGAGTAGCAAATATATATTTTGTCTCTTGTATGAATATTCTTCAAATCAAATATTATTAAAATAAAAGGGAAACGATTTAAAGAGCTAAACCGTATGCACAGTTAAATTCAATAAATTTATATCTTAATTGAATCTAAAAAGTATCAAATATATATAAACTAGCAAATAACTATATAACGTTAGTTTTCTAAAAAAAAAAACTATATAACGTTAGTTCCTTAAAAAAAAAACTATATAACGTTAGTATAATAACCTTCTTATAATTTTCAATCATATTTTACATATTCCTTAAAAAAAAATATATATCATAGTTTACATATTAATTTATCCAAATGTGTATAAGTTTTTGAAATTAATAGGGTTAATAGACATTTACCCCTATAATATAGGTGACTTTTGGTTTTTCTCCTGTGAAATATTTTTGTCAGACTTCGTCATTGTAAATTTTTTTTGTTTTAGAATACCCCCTTTACATTTTCGCTGACATGGCACGCTGAGTCACCTTTTTTTATGATGTGGCATGCTGACTGTATAATTCATTTTTTTAAATTTTTTTTATGGGTACACGTGGAATTTATGATTTTTTTAAAAAAATATTGAAAAATGAATTAAATTTTAGAAAAATTAATAAAAATGAAAAGTAATACCAATTTTTTTTTTTAAAATTCTGGAAAACTTAATTAAAAAGATTAAAAACAATTTAAAAATGAAAAAAATTCTAGAAAAATTAATAAAAATGAAAAATAATACCGAAAAATTTAAAAAATTCTGGAAAAATTAATAAAAATTATTACAAAATTCTGGAAAACTTAATTAAAATGATTAAAAAATAAAAAAATTCTAGAAAAATTAATAAAAATCTGGAAAAACTAATAAAAATTAAAATAATTCTTGAAATTTTTTTAAAAAAAATCTGGATTTTTTTTTTAAAATTAAAATAATAATAATACTAATATATTTAAAAGTATAGTTGAAAAGGTGTGGTTATTTGATTATATGATACATATGGTACAATTGTTTTAGGACAATAATATAATACAATATATTATAGGCTAAGTTTGTATATAATTGTATGTGAATTTGATGTTTTAATAGTCTTATATTTAATTGTTTAACCTTTCAACTTCCACAATGTAAAGAATTTCCAGATTTTATTTTTTTATTAATTTTTCCAGAATTGTTTTCATTTTTAAAAATTTTTTAATCGTTTTTATTAAGTTTTCCAAAATTTTGTAATCATTTTTATTAATTTTTCCAGAATTTTTTTAAAAAAATCGGTATTTTTTTTCATTTTTATGAATTTTTCTATAATTTTTAAATTTTTTTAATCATTTTAATTAAGTTTTCCAGAATTTTGTAATCATTTTTATTAATTTTTCCAGAATTTTTTTAATTTTTTTGGTATTATTTTTCATTTTTATTAATTTTTTTAGAATTTAATTCAATTTTTAAAAAAAAATTCAGATTTTTTTTAAAAAAATCATAAATGCCACGTGTACCTTAAAAAATAAAATTAAATATACAGTTAGCACGCCACGTCATCAAAAAAGGTGATTCATTGTGCCACGTCAGCGAAAATGTACAGTCAGCTGACTTAGGGGATATTCTAAAACCAAAAAAATTTCACAGGGTAGAAAACCAAAAGTTACCTATATTATAGGGGTAAATGTCTATTAACCCAAATTAATAATACAGTGCATTTATGTATAAATAATTTTTGGGTTAATAGTGTTTTTGGCCCCTGTAATATAGTGCACTTTGGGGTTTAGCCCTTGTAAAAAAAAAAATTTTAGATTCCACCCTTGAAAAATGAAGATTCTTCAGGATTGGCCCCTGACCCCATTGAGTCAGCAGAATCTACGACGTGGCAGTGACGTGTCATTTTTTTTAATTTTTTTTACCATGCCACGTGTGTAAATAATTGCCACGTCATTTTTTAATTAAAAAAAATAAAAAATTACAAAAAAATTGTTTTTATATTAAAAAAAAAAACATTTTTTAAAAAAACGAAAAAAACTTTTTCTAATTATTTTTAATTAATTTTTAAAAAACTAAAATTATTTTAAAAATCAGAAAAAAATTCTAAATTTTTTTCAAAAATTGGATAAATCGAAAAAAAAATCATACTTTTTTTCAAAAATTTTAAAAATTGAAATTTTAAATTTTTTCAAAATTTTTTTCAAAAATTTGATAAATAAAAAAAAATCATACTTTCTTTTTCAAAAAATTAATCGAAAAACATTCAGATTTTTTAAATTTAATTTTCAAAATAAAAAAAACAAATATTATTTTTTTTGAAATTAAATAATTAGAATAAAAAAATTCAAATTTTCCTATTTTTTTATTTCAAAAAAGAATTCGTAAAAATTGAGGAATAAATTTTTTGAATTCTTTTCTAAATTCTAACTTAATATATTTCCCATCAATGAGAGGAAATTTTTTGAATTCTAACTCATATGGTATTATCATTTCCATTCTCGAACTTAATGTATTTCCAAATTTTCCAAAAAATTATCAAAAAAATTTGAATTAAATTAAAATTATAAAATTCGAAAAAAAACAATATTATAATTTTTTTTCTCAAAATTTCGAATTTTCTTATTCTAATTATTTAATTTCGAAAAAAATATTTGTTTTTTTATTTTGAAAATTAAATTTAAAAAATCTGAATGTTTTTTGATTAATTTTTTGAAAAAAAAAGTATGATTTTTTTTTTTATTTATCAAATTTTTGAAAAAAAATTAGAATTTTTTTTCGAAAAAATTTAAAATTTCAATTTTTAAAATTTTTGAAAAAAAGTATGATTTTTTTTCGATTTATCCAATTTTTGAAAAAAATTTAGAAATTTTTTTCTGATTTTTAAAATAATTTTAGTTTTTTAAAAATTAATTAAAAATAATTAAAAAAAGTTTTTTTCGTTTTTTAATTTTTTTTTTAATAAAAAACAATTTTTTTGTAATTTTTTATTATTTTTTAATTAAAAAATGACGTGGCAATTATTTACACACGTGGCATGGTAAAAAAAATTAAAAAAATGACATGTCACTGCCACGTCGTAGATTCTGCTGACTCAATGGGGTCAGGGGCCAATCCTGAAGAATCTTCATTTTTCAAGGGTGGAATCTAAATTTTTTTTTTACAAGGGCTAAACCCAAAAATGCACTATATTACAGGGGCCAAAAACACTATTAACCCATAATTTTTTATTTCATATTGTCAATAATAATTTTTAAAACTCCTGTTTTTGGTGGAATGGAAAAATCACTTATACTTCATTTTCATTATTCATTTTGAAATGCACTGATTTATTTTCAGAGAAAAACCAGTATCTTATACTGAGATCCAATGGTGTGATATTATGCATTTATACAATTTCTCAAAAAATATCAATATACTAGATCATAGTGGTAATAAACTTCTAAGAATTTATTAATGAGACAACATGAGTCTCTTTAAATATGGACTAAATTATAGCATGGGTCCTTTAAGTTTGAGGTTTGTAATAAATTTATCATTTAAGTTATTTTATCACACACAAGTCATTTAAGTTTGAGGTTTGTAACAGATAGGTCTTTTAAGTTATTTTTGTCGCACATAATCCTTTTAAGTTTGTAAATGTTTTCAATTTAGTCATTCTTTTAACCAAAGATTACAAAAATGATGATGTGGTAGAATGACTAAATTAAAAATGTTTACAAACTTAAAGGACTAATGTGTGACAAAAATAACTTAAAGACCAATATGTTATAAACCACAAACTTAAAGCACTTATGTGTGACCAAAATAATTTAAAGAACTAATTTATTACGAACTTCAAACTTAATAAGCCCTGATGTAATTTATTAAATATTAATCAAAATTCTCGAGTTTGACCTCTCAAAATGCCATATCATGAAGGATGAGAAAAAGCTTTGCTGCAGATGTGGTGCTACCTAACTTGAGGGTTGTGATATCCGATTAACACTGAAAAAACTCATTTTACACTAATAAAAAATATGCCTTTCTTTGTTGTTTTAATCCACCAATTCTTATGAAAAATATGTCTCCTGATTTAAAATCCAATCATAAAATTTTATTAATAAATTTCTAGCAAGAGTTCGAATTTAGTTACTAATTCAACAATTAAACCTTAAATGAAGTGCAATAACCACTTGGTTTAACATGATTTATTTTGTCATGTAGTTATGCAAATATCCATTTTAAAACCCTAAAAAAATATCAAGGAAAGTGTGGAGATTACGTAACCTAAAAACCCTTGTAGTAAATACTATGAATGTAGGATATATATATATATATATATATATATATATATATATATATATATATATATATATATATATATATATATATATATATATATATATATATATATATATATATATATATATATATATATATATATATATATATATATATATATATATATACCTATTGAGTTAACCTCTTTACACACTCTCTTAACCTATTGGTTCTTGTAGTGACTTTTACCATTTTATAGTGTCCCCCATTTTGGTATATATAAGCAAGGTAGTGAAGTTTCAATTCAACATTGAGAAAAAACATAACAACTCTGTTTTTCTCTCTTTACTCTTTATTCTTCAAACCCTTAAAAATGGATTGTTCCTTAATACCTTTCTCATCAAAAACCAATTTTTTCCCACAATCTTCATTTGGGTCACAAGATTTAATCTCTTTGAATCCAAAGAACCACAACGAGTTTCTCCCTTTCAATGAAAACGACCCAGAAGAGATGCTTCTATATGGCATGATAACATCATCATCACCCCAACAACAAACACAAAGCAAAACTAGCAATGAAAAAGCAACAAAGATCAATAAAGATAAGAACAACAAATCTTATCGAGGTGTTCGACGTAGACCATGGGGGAAATTTGCAGCAGAAATAAGAGATTCAACTAGACATGGCATAAGGGTATGGTTAGGAACATTTGATAGTGCTGAAGCAGCAGCACTAGCTTATGATCAAGCTGCTTTTTCAATGAGAGGTTCATCTGCAACACTTAATTTTCCAGTTGAAAAGGTTAAGGAATCACTTAGGGATATGAATTATGTGTTGTCTAATGATAATGAGTGTTCACCTGTTGTGGCTTTGAAGAGAAAGCATTCTATGAAACGTAAAATGGATGAGAAGAAGAAGAAACATGAGACAGATGTTAGGATAGATAATTTGGTTGTGTTTGAAGATCTTGGTGCTGATTATTTGGAACAATTGTTGATGTCTTCTTCTGATGACAATCAAAATACTTGGTGAATCAATGCTATTGAATCACTTGGTGAAAATATGTAATCTTTAGCATAGCCATTAATTAAATTGAATGGTAATTTATATACAAATATATTTGTTTATTTAATCCATTTTTTTCTTCCTATTATAACAAATTTGGAGCTATATATTGTGTTTTTGGAAGCACAGACACGTACATAAGACATGACACGGACACTGACACGTCGATACTGTTAATAATTCGAGAAAATCACATAATTATGTGTAATTATGTATGTAGATGTTGTGTTGTGTTAGTGTCAGACATGACACATGTCCGACATCAAGATACGCTTAATCTGATGAGTGTTTATGCTTTATAGATTGTGATTTGCTTTTTTCATCTGATTTTCAGAAGAAAAGCTCGTTAAAATAGAGTATAATTGATAGTTGTTCAGAGTTCGAACTTAGTTCATCATAATCAATTTGACTTTTACTAAAACTTATTAACCAATTGAACCTTATTTCGTTGGCTTTATATTTGTCTAAATTAATTGAGTTTTTATTTTTTATTTTTTATTATGTCATATGTTATACTCTGTAAAGTCAAGATGCATGGTCAAACAATCTATATGTTAAATGTTGAGTGAAATAATGTTTGAAGTCAATTTTTTTTATTACTTTCGGTATAAAAGTCTAATGTTTTCTTTTGGTAAGGGAAAGACTAATGTTTTCTAATACATATTTTCAATTTTAATAATAATGTAAAATTTAATGAGCTTAACCAAATCTTTTTGTTCAACTTCTTTATCTCGTGTTAGTGAAAAAATAACTTCTTTATCTCGTGTTAGTAAAAAAAAAAACCTTTTATATTCAAATTCTTTAATTTCGGAAACTAAACTAGTGATTTACTTTTCAAATGTTTATTCCTTGTATTTCCTACCCTTTCTTTGATTCTTGAACCTTATTTTGCAGAAAGAAGATTTGTCATAGTATAAATAATGTCCTTTTTTGAAGATAATTTGCGTTTAATCCTCTCATGTTGTTAGAAAACATCCTTATATATACGTGGTTATTTTTTTCTCCCTTCAATTTAGATGTTTGTAAATATGAAAATTGACAGCAGTACTGTTTAAATTGATTGTTATGTCAAATAACGACTTGTCAAAAAAAATGTCTTAATTGATTGAGATAACCGTTTATTTATCTCTTATGAAATTCAAGTCTATAAGTCAAGATCCATGCTCGAGTTTTGAACTATTTTAAGCCACGCGTTGGTGCACACGAGGATCTCTTTTGCATTTTGGCAACCTTTTTGTCTTCAAGTGCAAAAATTTCAGACTTCTAACTTTTTCTATCAGTTTATGACAAAACAAGAACAAGAAAAAGTAGTGTATTTGTTAGATAATTTTCTCAAGAGTGGAACACTCACAGTTACAAGATATTAATAACGATGGTTAAGAGATTTTTCATGTTTAGGATCATTGATTTTTCCATCAAAAAAGGTTTAACAATTTAATTAGTTGTCCACTTGCCTTCTACAATGATTAATCATCTATCTTTTTTTTTAGGGAAATGATTAATCATCTATCTGAAAAAATAATAATAAGAAAATCATCAACTATACATTTGAATGAGTATTTATATTTGTTTCAGTTCAGGTTGATGCATTAAGCCCTAACTGTCGTTCAATTGATTTGGTTTGATATGTATGAAATTGATTGAACTTAGATTGTTCAAGTGTGGAATTCAATATGAGAGGTTATGTTAGAAATGTTACCTTTAAAAATTTTAAAATTATTTGAGACCCATGAGAAAAAAGTAAGTACAAATAACCACAAGACAAAACAAACTCAAAATTTAAATTAATTAAAGACTAATTAAATAAGAAGAAATGACATGTACATTTAGTATAAATTAATTTTACACTAATGTCAAATAAGAATTTAACATTTTGTGGTTTTTTAATTGCATTTACAAAGTGTGCTTACATAACAATCTCATTAGTTCTTATTAGATCTTGAAGTAAAACTATTTTAGATCGACAATGCATCTTCATCGATCACTTATTTCCATCATTATCTGTGTCATTAAACATTAAACAACACTTTTTTTAAACAGACAAAGTAAATGATTAAGTTGATTTATTATTGTAGTGTTAGTGGTGGCGGTTTGTTTTGGTGATGTTTTTTTGATGAATTTGTATACGACTTTTATGAATTTCAATTATAATATTAAGTTAATATAAGTGGCTCTTTTCAATATTTTGGGCAAGATGCGCCACTGAATGTTAGCAGTTAGTTGTTAAATTAATTTTTCTCTTTTATTCAGATTTGGAACTCAAGATCTACAACTTCTTATCTATCATCTAAAGTCGGTTAAGTTATCAAACTCCCAATAAATAATTAGGCAGATTTAAAGGAGCTAAGTCGGTTACTCGATTGCATAACTAAAAAGGAGTTAAATTGTGGCCGGAAAACTAACCAAACATCCAATTTATATTTCACATGGTTGGTATAAATGAGAATAATTGAACACTTTTAAGTAAATGGTCGTCAACTCAGTTCTCGATTTTTGTATATGTAGAAAATTTAATTGGGTCGAAAAACTTATAATTAAAAACAAATTAATTAACATTATACAACAATGAGTATTTCACACATGAGAAAATTCCGTATATGAAAAATGTTAGCAATATATATTCTAACACTTATATGCTAGCAATACAAAATTTTCACGGGTCTCCTCAAATCATGTCGGTCTTATATAAATTTAGTGGGTTCCATATGAATTTTAACCATACAAAAATAATATGTTGAAAAGTGTTTGAAAATGCAAATTGCTGGTATTTCTCTAGTGTATATAGTTTTGATTTTTGAATTAAGATGGATATGGTTCTCCTTAAAATAAAATAAAATGGATATAGTTCTACAAAGGCGACATTTCTTTTAATTTTTAATTGACAAGGTATATGACGTGGGGATATGATGCTTATTTTAGTAACATCGAAAAAGACAATGATTTCATAGGATATCAAACTTTCCTATTCAAAACAGGTGGCCTAGCAAGTTTGCCATTGTAGTAGGCTAGGTCTATCTCGTGACTATAACTAAACCTATACATCAACAAAACAAAGACTTGAGAGCACGTTGGTAGGAAAAAGACTCATGCATAAAAATTTACTTGTTCAAAAGGGAACTAAAAAATAAAAAATACATTAATTGTAATATTATATACCCGAAATTTGATCAAGGAAAGTGGAAGGAAAGAGCTAAAGAGCATTATTATTGAGTTGGTGGGAGTTTTCTAGAATTGAATCAAAAATCTAAAACTTGGAAGAGTAATATTAAACTCTTTGCAACGTCATCGAGTCCAACTTTGAAGGGAAATAAACTTTTTTGGAAGTTGGTTATGGTCTTATTTAAATGGTACGATACTTGGACCAGAAGATATGATCTCTTTGTATATGAATCTTAATCCTCACGTGGACTATTTATTATACATTACATTTTAATGTTTTACCATTTTCCCTTGGTTCTAATTTCATTGGTCCAAAATTCAATTTCGTTGTCCGATAGGAAACTTCCTAGGTTTTTGAGACACAAGCAAACTAGTTGATTATTAATAGTCGATCGATTAATATCAGATAATTGAAGTTTAATGTTAGTTTTTTAAAATATAAAATAAAATTTGAAATCCACTTTTTTGTGGTCCAATTTGATAAAGATCGGATGACTATTAATGATTATGTGGATCAATCTTATAAGATTGTGTCCAAATTTACTCATTTGTTTCATATTGAATTGCTAATTTTTAATAGCAATATTATATTACTAAGAGTAAATTACTCTCTTCGTGTCTAAGACAAACTTGAATTACACCCTTTTTTTTTTGTGTTAAAATATTCTCTCTCATCCCTTGAGAAATAAAAACCTAGAGCAATTCCCTAAAAAGATCAAATTATATGCTCCTTTCTCAATAGTTGCTTGAATTACACTTATCTCCCTCAAGAATTAAATATATACTATTCTTTAATCAACTCTAACATAATATTTTTTATTTTTTTTATATCTATTAACTTTGAGTCACCACTTAAGAAAAAAATTGTTTAATTATTTATAATTTTCAATATAAATGATAATAAAACAGTCTAATTATTTATTACATTAACGTACAAAATAAAAAGAACGGAAAGACAGACAAGTATTTGTTAGTTTATATAATGGAAATCCAAGATTTAGCTTTTGAACATGGGCTCCACCGTGGCATGATTAAGTGAACTTGGCTAATTTTGTAAAGGACAAGAACAGACGGTCTTGGCAATTCCATAAAATAATAATTATTGAATCATTGATTAATTAAAGTTTATACAATAAGAGAAGAATTAGGTGAAGTCTAATAAACTACAGTATTATCTAATATATAATTGTTTAGTAAGGATAACTATCTAATAAATAAGAAAAAAAAACAACGAAATTAACTTACATGCATAAGAAATTGGAACTAAGCTTCAATTTGATGTTTGATAAACCTTGAAATACGGTGATTTTGAGCAAAATAACTCCAAATTTAGACCGATTTGTGTAATTCGAATTTTGGGATAAGGGAGAGAGAGAGTGAAAAGTGGAACTGTGATACTGTAAAATGGAAGGGGTGAACTTTCTTTTATAGTTCCAAATTGTCCAAATTACGTAATCCGAAATGTATTTCGTATGT
This sequence comes from Medicago lupulina, assembly GCA_958299785.1. Lineage (NCBI taxonomy): Eukaryota > Viridiplantae > Streptophyta > Magnoliopsida > Fabales > Fabaceae > Medicago > Medicago lupulina. Next base: position 67,236,412 of record OY283141.1, on the reverse strand, counting down.
TTTCGGATTACATAATCCGAAGGACATGTTGGTCATTTTTGCAGGGCGCGTAAGTATGGACATAGAGTGGAAAAAATAATAGTTATTTATTTTTCCGTTAAGAAATAGAGATGATTTTGAAAACAGAGAGTATACTTGTTCATAAGTTTATGGACTTATTTTTGGTCAAAAGAAGTTTATGGACTTATTTGGCCCATACCTTTTGAAAATTGATGTTCCCACTTGAAAAATTGCTATCACACACATGAAAAATACTATTTTCCCTCCAATTGCAGCTAACTACCATACGATTTTTTTAACGGTAGTTAACTACCGTTCGTTTCTTTTTCAACTGCAGTTAACTGCTGTTGCAATCTGAACATATTCAAGACAGCAACAACACTTCTGCATTGCATGCTTAGTAACCCAAAACCTCCAAACTTCCTACAAACTCCCTCCAATCTTATTTTCACGAAAATCAACCAAATAATTTTAACAAAATCACAAGTATTATTAATCCTTTTAATTTACAATGTAGTTTGTATAAGTCGTTTTTATTGTCGTTAATTTTATTAAAATGTTAGTGTTTTGGGTTAGTTTAAAAATCAAATTTTTGGTTAGTTTATGATGTTATATTTAAATGTTGTTGATGCGAATGTTGTTTAAAGTAGGTTTATGTACAATGCAGTTGTGTAGAAGTTGAATTAACACAATGAGTCAGTGTTTTATCTTTTGCACTCAAAGTATTTAATAAAATGCCTAAATGAATATTTCATTGATTTTTTTTTTCTTTTGTTTATGTGTAGATATGTCTGGAAAGCCACGAAGAAGCCAACTCGACAAGGAGACCATGATAAATAGTGCTAGGGAGGAGAAGATGGCGACAAACCTTCATATGCCTAATCACCGCCACCATTGCCCTCAAATCCAACACCGTTCGTCCACCACCCTTTCCCCACCAATTGTCGTCCTTACCGCATGTGTCATCATCATCATCGTCGTCGTCATCACCCTCAAATCTCATCACCACCATCGTCGATCTAACCACAACCGTCGTCGACGTCACAAGAGTTCAAGTCACATATTATTCAAAGAGATCTGGTGAGACAGAAACAGCGAGAGAGACGTGAGCAGAGCAAATGCCACAATGAAAATGGTGAGGATGAGCGGAAGATGCAAAGAGAGAAAGAGTGAGAAAGACAATGGAGAGAGAAGAGAGAACGTATGGGAACATGAACGAAAGATAGGGGAGAGAGAGTTGATTGTGTGTTGTTTCTGAGATTTGGATTCAGTGCTGTAAAAAGCAACACGATTGCTATTCCAACCATTGGATTCTTTTGACAAAAGTATAATAGTACCATTCAATAAGATCCAATGACTATTATTGAACACTGTGTTGTTTCACTACATCAGCAAATCATGGTCCATGTTTCTGTTTTCTATTAGTAAAAATAAATTTCCTCATCGGCATGTGTATAACGTGGGAGTTAAGATCTTCACTATTTATTAGTGTCTCCATTTCTTTCATTTGAAAAGATAAAGACACAAAAAAGTTTGAAAATAATTAATAGCAATGCGACATAGACCAAAATGGTGCGACATACACTGCAACCTTGCAGGGTCTTCATATATCACCGGGGCAGCTGACATTACAACAATAATGCTTTTGAATTCAATCATTAGGATAGTTTGCAAAAACTCTTATATAGGTTTCCTTGTTCCTTCTCTCACCCTTGCTTGTCCCCTTTCTTTAGAGTAGAAAAAATAAATAAATGTTCATGTAATCAATTCCAATTTATGTTACATGAACTCTGTATTTTCACTTCATTTATATAATTTTGGTTGTGTTGAATTTTCTCATGTTTGTGCGCTCAAGAGTTGATCATTTTACATTACTCCATTTTTGGATCTCTTGATTTTTCTTCTATCTCTTTTTGTGTGTGTAGAATTGAAGAACAACGAATACTAAACATTTTATTCGTAGTTATATAAATGGACAAGACACATAGTTTGTATCTTAATTTTCGTTTCTATTTGGCTTTTCCTAATTATTGTTATATTCTTTACCCTACGACATTTTGGATGTAATGCAACACCACTTTCAAAAGGGAGCATAAAAACATTTTTGATATGCAACCAACAAAACAATTTTCATTTGGTTGTTTTGGTGTACTATTTTCAGGCAATACTTAAAATTTGTTTTCAATATTAATTGTAATTAGATAACAGTTTTTATAACTACTATTAATTCCCTCAAAAAAAAAAAAAAAACCCACCATTAATTATTTTGAGTTTGGTAACAGACTCATTTTCGTTCATTTTTTTCTTCTCGCTTCTCATGTCTCAAATCATACTAGAAGATGGATGGTGGATATTGTTTTCTCTCTTGCTTTTCATTTTTCTCTCATCGAATCTTCATTTCTCTTATATAGTTATATTGATTGCGAAATGTTACTTATCAAAGAAGTTCTTTGATTCATTGCCTATTTGTTTAATATTTCTCATATCATTCTAGATTTTTAAGTCTATATCGGAATCAATTGATCTTGTTATGTTGTGCTATCATTGATGTTATTATCTTGTGTGTTCATGGTATCAACCTTGTTCATTTCAAGTGAATTTTGAAGTTTCAAACACATAGTTTTTAGTTCAAGTGATTTTTTGTATTTGTTTTCCATCATATACTTGATTCACAACTTATTTTAACTTTGATTTAGGGTTTTGATTTTCCTTTTGAATGATGTGTATGTTTTTGTTGTTTTTGATTTTTCGTTAATTTTAACTATGCTTAGGGTTTGTCTTCATTCTCATCTATCAATTCTTATATCTTTTGAATTTTTTTGTTTGCATTTCTTATGGCATACCTATCTGTAGCTAAAAATAATCAAGTATAAACATGATTGATTTGAGTTACAGAAGGATATACCGAAAGAGATATAAAAAAAAACTTCCAAAAGACATGAAAATTGGGACATGAAAGGATAAAGACGGACCTTAGCAAAATTTAAAACAACATAAAATTAAATTATAAATAACAAATCCTAAACATACACATCATTAAATCAAAAAATTTAAAACGCTAAGCAGGTTAAAATAAAATAATAATTAAATATTTGATGTAAAACATATACATACAATAGTTTTAAAGAGGAAACGTATGTTTGAATCCAGAAAATTTGTCTTGATTAAACAAAATCAATATCATAATAGCACCAATGATTTTGTAAAAAAAATAAGTTGCACCAATGAAATCCCTTCATAACACAATTAATTAATTATAAAACTAACCTCAAAATCTAAGAAAGATTTGAGAAATTAGAGGAGTAGTTGATAACAGTTTTTATAACTACTATTAATATTTTTTAAAATTTTAAATTTAGTAATTTTTGAGCTTGGTAACAGACTCATTTTCGTTCATATTTTCTTCTCATTTCTCATGTCTCAAATCATACTAGAAGATGGATGGTGAATATATTGTTTTCTCTCATGCTTTCCATTTTTCTCTCATTCAATCTTTATTTCTTTTCTATTGATTGTGAAATGTTACTTATCAAAGAAGTTCTTCGCCTCCCGTTTCTCTCGCGTTGATTATTTGCCTATTTGTTTAATTTCTCAAATCATTCTCAGATTTTTAAGTCTATATCAGAATCAATTGATTTTGTTATGCTATGCTATCGTTGATGTTATTATCTTGTTTGTTCATGGTATCAACTTTGGTTCATTTCAAGTGAATTTTAAAGTTTGAAACACATATTATTTAGTTCAAGTGATTTTTTGTGTTTGTTTTCCATAATATTCTTGATTCACAACTTATTTTAACTATGATTAGGGTTTTGATTTTTCTTTTCAATGATGTGTATGCTTTTGTTGTTTTTGATTTTATGCTGATTTTAACTATGCTTAAGGTTTGTCTTCAGTCTCATCTGCCAATTCTTATATCTTTTGGATCTGTTTTTTTTTTGCAGTTCTTATGGCATACCTATCTACAGCTAAAAATAATCAAGTGTAAAGATAACCTGATTGATTTGAGTTGCAGAATGATATACCGCAAGAAATGTAAAAAAAAAACTTTGAAGAGACATGAAAATTTGGACATGACCTAAGCAAAGTTCAAAACAACATAAAATTAAATTATAAATAACATATAACAAATCCTAAATATACACATCGTTAAATAAAAAATATTGAAAACACTAAGCAGGGTTAAAATAAACCAGTAATTAAATCTTTGATGTAAAACATATTCATACAATAATTTTAAAGAGAAAATGTGTGTTTGAATCCAGAAAATTTGATTTGATTAAACAAAATTGATATCATAATAGCACCAATGATTTTGTCAAAAAAAAAAAAAACATTGCACCAATGATAGCCCTTCATAACACAATTAATTAATTCTGAAACAAGCCTCAAAATCTAAGAAATATTTGAGAAACTAGACGAGTAGTTGATAAATCAACATGAGTGAAATGAGATATGTGAGAGATTCTTCGATGAATAAATTATGAAATCGACTATAGAAAAACGAGGAATCGACGAGAGATAAATGTGAAGCACGATAGAAAACAATATTATCCATTTTCTATTATGATTTGAGAAATGTAAAGCAAGAAAAAATTTAAACAAAAAAATGTGGAATGTGTTATTGATCATCTGAAAAGGGACTCTGACAATATATAATTTGATCTAGAAGTGGTTAAATTTTGATCAGGATTTTTAAATGCGAATTCTTTTGTCATCAACCGAAGTTCATTAACAACTTGAATTCTTTTGCTTGTTTGAGACCCCTCCAACTTGAAGAAGGTATTGTTTAAATTTGATTTTTTTTTTTAAAACAATATTATTTGAATTTTGCTACCAAAAAAGGTATTGTTTTAATTGGGTGTTCTTTGTCCCGAGTGATTTTGTACCGTTACCTCGTAAACAAAAAAAACAAAATTGATTTTGCTGATAAAATCACATCTATGTAGATTGTAGATCATATATAACTGAAAGTTTATTTCATAAGTACCATAGTATATCACACTATTTCACACGAAATTGATGGGAAGCCAAAAAAGAAAAAAGGAAACCTGATCATCGATGGCATGCATGCATGCATAGCAAGCTCATCTTTATTCTTCAAACAAACCAAAGTACAAATACAATCAAATGAAAATAACATGACATGCTTTTATTAGTACAATAGCCAAGATAAGATTGAAGTCTAATTAAAACCATATATTTCACAAGATTGCATGCATGGTGAATAGTTTCACATGATTAATCAATTTCCTGAAGGAGGATGCTTCTTCCATGGACGCTTGTGGTGAGGCTTGTGACTATCCTCAACTATAGTGTGGTCCTCTTGTGCTTTTATGTTTTGTGGTATTGTTTGGTCCACTTTTGGAAGGTCATTTTGTGTAGTTGTGGTAGGAGGCCAGTGTTTCTTTGGTGGCCAGTGTTTCTTAGGTGGCTTATGTTTCCAAGAATTAACACTCACAGAGGAATCGTCCCCTGAAAGATCAGCTAGAGAAGTGGTGGCAAGAAGTACTATCCCTAGTAGAAGACACAGTGACATGTATTTGGGAGACATTTTTTGGCTATTGGTTTCTATTTCTGAATGGTGCATATATGAAAGTAGTGTAGTGGCCTTTTTATAGTGTATTTGGAACCTTGATTAGTTCGATTTCTGTTGCTAAAAATTTCACAAGTTTTCTTCCTCTAACATCAGACTAACCACTAAATTTTGCCAAAAAGAAAAATGAGTTTGTCTAACATGTACAATATTGCACATGTTAAAGCAACTAAAAATAGTAAGTTTGTATTGAAAAACAATTATTTATCAAAAAGTTATATATTTAATACAAAATATACGAGTTCCAATGCAAAGTTACGGGTTGTCCTTGTGAGCTCAGCTCAGCTGGTAAGGACAATGCATAATATATGTAAGGTTCGGGGTTTGAATCCAGGACACCACCAAAAAATTACTATTTAAAACTTCTTACAAATTTGAATATGATAGAAAAATCCTAAAAAATTATATCACATTTTGGTATTTAACTTGTTATTTTTTAATGCAATGTTGGTGGTGCATTTCAATCAATTACCATCTAGGTTTAACTTGTTTGACTTCTGATTTTTTGAAAGGTGGTTTATATTGTTTGACTAGTAACGCATATAATGTGTTAGTATACGATTAATCCATATTACACTCAATATATAAAATTAATTTGTAGAGTTGAACCAACTCCTCAAATTTTATCATTGGTGGAGAATATTGAGTGTAGGTATAATTAAACATAGACGTGAGTAACTTTTTAATCCCTCAATTTGGGTAAGGTTTTGGCTTTATCAGCACTCTCATTTTTTATTTTATTCGCAAGACTTACTATTTTTGTTTTATAACGTTTGATTAAGTGATAAACTTCTATAATCAAAGTAGAGACAATAAACGATCTATAGTTTTTATCTCTTTTGTTTATAAGCAAATTTTTTTTTTTTAAGAAAGTACAATGGTCATTTCCACTCGGAACAAACAATTATAAAGTGAACGTTGAATATAACTCACAATATCATTACACTTTTCGAAATAAATTAATCCAGGTTTTGTCATGTAAGTAAAATTTAGATGGTAAAAGATAGCAGAAATCTTTGATATATATTAGCTTGCAAGTTAAAACCTGCAATTCTTCATTTTTCAACGGTTGGTGTATTTGAATTTCGCCATTGCACTTTCTAAAACATTGTCAGCCCAAATTAACTAATAGTAGTACTTCTTTTTATAATAAACTAGCACAAAAACAATAATCTATGAGATATGATCATCGGTTACTCATGTAATTAATAGTATCTATGTTTTACTGCTATCTCAATTTATTGTAGAACCTTTGACTATATATACTTTAAGAATAATATTCTTTAGTTTAATGTGGTCTCATGATCGAGTCGTATTTATTGTTCTATTAAATAAACTATTTATTATAAGGACTTTATTATTTTAAAACAAAACAAAACCAATAAAAAAATGTTTTATTATTAATTCATATTTATCCATATTTATATCAAAATCACATTACGAAGTCAAATCCAATCAATATATAGATTGACGGCATCGATTATTAGCAAGAGAGAAGAAGCATTGAACGGATTGTAGCGAGCTATTAAATAACATTTTTATTAGGTTGGTGTGGCAGATAGATGGAGTTGACATCTTCGTTGGACAAAATTTACGCCGTGAATGGTATTTATCGTATATATGTTGACTTCGATGGAGCCGTTAAAAGTGTCACTTTTTTCTTGATGTTTGTTACGTAATCGGATTCCTACAAAAGACAATCTTGTAAGGCCAGGAATTATTCAGCCAAATTCAAACATGTTTGTGAGTAGTTGTTGGACAGTGGAAAGCATTGATCATATGTTTTTTAGATGCAATTTTCATTCATAAGCCCTTGTTGCAGATTCTTAATATAAGACTCCATATCTTCTAGGTCTTTGTTGTTACCATATTTTTCATTTGAGTTATCATCTTCACTATCACTTTCAACATCTTTACCATTTACCCCCATTCTGCAATTTTCTCCCTTTCGGTTATCTAAGGTAGTTCATGATAATCTGACTCTAGACATGTTAGAAAGTTGTTAGAAATCCACCAAATTTGCGTCTCGAGATTCTTGATGGAAGCATCGTTATTTCTTTGAGCTTCCTCCTGATTCATTGAGATGATTTCAATTTTACTTTGTGTTGCCCGCAAGTATTGGTTTAGCATTTCTTGCAAAACTCTTTTTAGGTCGTTGATGATTTAATGTTTAAGGTGGATTAAAGGAATTGTTCTCTCACCATGAGAAATTAGGATGTTCTACCCAACATCGATTTTAAGTGTTGGAGTAGTGGTTTCTCTGCTATCTTGTGTAAACACCCTTGTATTTCACTTTCTCCTCGGATAAACTCAAACTTGTTGGAAGGCATGCACAACTTTCATGAGCTTGCAGACAAAAGTCACAGCTTACACCGTTGATTAACATCTTTGATACTTCTTTCACTTGTAACTTCTTAGCTAGTGCTTCAGTCTTATCACTAAGATGTTTGTTGCTTGCTAGTAAGGTGTCATGTGTTTCCAAACATAGAACTCCTTGCCTATAAATAATTGTCGTATTCTCGCTTTGAGAGAGATACTCGTTCAAGGACATGTTATCGATGAGTTCTAGGATTTATGCAGTTGTTTTGTTCTTCATGGTACCTCCGACTGATGCGTCTAAGAGCATGTGGGTTGTTGACTTTAGACCATCTGTGAAAAATAAGGCAATCTCCATTTTGGAAAACTTGTGCCTCGGATAACACTTAAGTAGTAGCTTGTATCTTTCCCATGAATCGTACAATTTTTCTTCGTCTTTTTGTTAAAAACCTGAAATTTCCATTCTATTTTCTATGTACTTATATCTTGGGAAAAAGCGACGAAGGAATATTTTCTTCAAATCATCACAAGTAGTTACGGTGCCACTCGAAAGTGCGTTGAGCCAATCCTTCGCTCATCCACTTAGAGAATAAACAAACAAGCAGAGTCTTTCATCAGACACTGAAACTCCAGTTGGGGAAGTTGGGTTGATGGTGTTGTATGCTTCGAAAAAGAAGTGGGTCATATGAGCATTACACTCTTCAGGTTCCTTACCTGAGAATTGGTTATCCCTTAGAGCGGTGAGAACTGCATTTTTTATGTTAAGAGCACTAGGTTCACCAGTTGGATCCCTTGGTCAACTTCATCAATGTTTTCGAGTCTCCCATAATCTCCTAGTGTTATGCGTTCCATGACTCCCATCTCTTCATCGGATGAGAAATCATTAAGTTAGGAAATGAAACATCTGTTGCTTCTCTTTCTTCCCAAATGGATTCTAGATAGCCATCTCGATTTTATCAATGTCAGAGTTAAATAGCAAGGTACCTAAATTTGCACCACGCGTAAAACAAATAACAAGAGATTTAAGAAGAGCTTGCAAAAGAGAATTAGACTACGTAACAAAAAAAGAAAATAATATATATATATATATATATATATATATATATATATATATATATATATGAGTTTTGCTAGAAGCCACCCATGAAGATGTTTTTTAGCAAGTCACACCTCAAGGTGTGATTTCCACTTTTTAGTGATAAATTTGCTAAAAAACACTTTCATAAAAATTAGTTGGTGTCTTTTAGCAAATGTTCATAGAATAACTTGCTAAAAGACACCTTCATAAAAGGTGTCTTCTAACAAAACCTATAGAAATTCTATTGTCACATTCTCTAACACACCCCTTCCACACACCCCAATTATAATCAGCCACATCATCCGTTCTTTAAACTCATTAACTGGCAACCGGTTTGATTTATAGAGTGTAACCATTTATATATTTTCTTATTATAATTATTAATAAATAATAAATGGTCTTTAACTGTTCGTCTTCTTCTGCAACTTCAAGTGCCAGACATTCACCACTTACGGTTCAAGATTTAACAATCCAACCAGCAAACAAATTATAACCAAAAAAATAAATTGGTTGGGAAATATAAACATGTTCCAGAACATATGTTTCTACTTTGGGTACAAAATTGTAGATAATAAGAAAATGAAATCAGAACATTGTAGAAAAAGGGATTAAACAACGTAAAAGAGTTAGGATCCGTTGACACCAAATCCTGACCGTCCATAACATTTCATCTAAAAGCCATAATTTATTCATTAAACAACTCATGTGATTATTGTGTCTTTTCGCCCACGTGATCTCCTTGAACATGTTGGGTTTCAATTTGTCTCTCTCATTGTAGCTCTGTAACTGATTTTCACCCTCTTCGATTAATTATCGGCCTCCCCCATTATAGCTCCATCACTGATTTTCACCCTATCTGATTAAAATCAAGAAGAATGGTGAAAACAATTGAGCTGTTTAGGTCTTCATGATAGAGAATTATAAGCAATTCAACTTTATTCATTTGGGGATTTAGGGAAATACTAGATGTTCGATCCAAATTTCAATGTAATATCATAATCAATCACATGATTTGTTTAATTCCAACATCCAAATTTCCACGAGATATCATATCCAAAAAAAAAAAAGTTAAAGAATATTATGAAAACAAGAAGTGGGGGATGACATCTTAAACGAGGAGATAACGTGGGATAAATGGAAATAGAGGTTCTCGTCCATCACTGAAGCTTCTAGGATTGCAAATGTCAAATGAAATTGAGGCTTATCAATTTTCAAAACAATAAGGAATCTCCTCTGTCTCAACAACATACTATCACAATTATTTTATTCTATTTTATTAAAATGTTAGATATGCTTGTGGAAGAGATTGTCAATTTACATAATTATGATACAACTTTTTCTGCAAAAATAAAAGCACCATAGTCGCTGTGAGTGAGTTAAGGAAAAGAAAGAAGAGGCGTGATTTCTTTAATCCACTAAGGAGTCTTCACCTAATCAATTAAAGTGAATAAATGTCTGCCGTTAAGATGAAAAAAAGAACGGATATGATTTGGTGACAACGAATCCGTTGACACCTGGTCTCAACGGACCCTGACACTATATATATATATATATATATATATATATATATATATATATATATATATATATATATATATATATGAAGAAGAAAAACTAAACTAACCTAGAGTAAATATTATCCTAAAACCAAAACCCATAAAAACAAAAGAATTTTATTTTTTTTTGATATTTTTAAAATAAGATAAACTAACCTAATAAAATTGAACTAAATCCAATCTAACCTTAAAACTAGAAAATAAAAACTAACAATCTTAAAAAGATTTCAATTTAATTCTAATCCTTAAAAACAAACTTAAACTAGAAAATGGGAACTAACCCTAATTTCTAGTATCTAACTTTTTACGTGGGTTTTGGGGTAAACAACAAAACTAGTTGTGGTTATTATAAGCAGGATCAAACTAGAAATCTTAGGACTTGTTGTGCAATCTTTTTTCAGAAAGTACATGAATGTTCATCATATTCATAGGTTGTTTTATGAACAAGATGAAGAACATTGTAACTTGTACGAAAATAAACTGTCTTTTGACAGAGAAAAGTACAGGAAATGCAATTAAAAGGACTAAAAGTTTAAACGCAGAAACTTAAAGAAAAGATAAATTGCATAAATGTAAAGGTGGTTCGACAAATCAAATTACATACATTCTGTATGACTCTTTTATATAGACACTGGTACTTCGAGTGCAAGAATTCTATAAGTGATTTGCGACCCTTTTTTCTTATGAAAAACTACTATATATATACATATAGAAAAATAACTGCAGCACCTAAACTGCCAAAAACTGTTTGTCCTCGTCGAAAACTGCATGTCTTCCATGTATCTTGACATTTGAAACCACCTTCTTTGTTGAATGAACTGCTTATCAGTTTCCACCTTTTTATTGAAAACTTAAAATTCTTGTCGAACTGTGGCTCCTGTCAAGTAACTTCTCATCATCTGTCGAACTCAGCAACTTCAGTCACGGACTTAGAGAATTTTGTAGTTTCAAACCTCTTTACCTGACGAATACATCAAATAAAAATACATGCTAACACTAACCTAAAAATTTGAAAACTAAACTAACCTAGAAACAAAAAACCAATACTAAAAATAAAACTAACCTAAAAAACCAATACTAAAAATAAAACTAACCAATACTAAAAATAAAAAATACCGTCGTCTCCACATGGATTGTCGTGCACCTTATGAATTAGAGGAGTTTATTAAAAGTAAAAGAAAATAAAGAGATAAGGTGTTTGCAAGATTTTAATTGTTCCACCCAATGCGAGATTAGGTTGTTGTGATTCAAAATTATAACGATGATTAGGAAATCCTTTAATCCCCTCTCCTTTATTTGTTGAAATTAATGCGGTTAAATATTAGTTTATGACATGTGTTTGATTTATGAAAGTAGGACATGACCCCGTGATGTAACAATGAAAGTTTTAATTTTATATCGCTTGAAAATTTAACCATTTATAATTATGGGGTTCCCTTAAGATGAGTCCAAATCCTAATTTTTTTCCTAGATTCGATTAAAATATTTTAATTAAGAAACTAATTAATTTACTACTGTCTGGTTCAGACAAAAGTGGGGTTGTCAATCCAATAATCAATCTAGAGATATGTTTCTTTGTTGGTTTGGAAAAGCGTTAGAAACAAATATATACAAATTAAACCAGACCCTTGAATCATAAACTGAATAAAAAAAATTATTAATTGAATCCAACAAATAAGAATAAGTTAATCTTGGAACCCTAATAAAAGAGTTTTAGTTCCACATGGCAACCAACATTGTTATCGCGATTTTCGGGTGTCAAGTCATTAATTAGGCTTGAACCTTTCAATCATCGATATCTCTATTTTTTCTTGGGAAGGGCAAAATTGAGAAAACCCTTAGAAATTCTAAGTTCGGGGGCAATTTTCGCTACGGGAAGGTGTTAGGCACCCATAACGACTATAGTACTCTATAGGAACCGTTTTTCTAGATTTACATCTACGCTTTATTTTTAATGCTATTTATTGAAAAAAGATTGTTTATTTTAAGAATGGGGGATATTTTAAGAATGGGGGAAGAGGCGTTTGGATTTTATTTTATTGGACTTGGAGAGGTTTTGACCTCTTGCCTACATACCCTTTTAAGGGATCAAACTCCATGTAGTTCTCTCTCAAAAAATGTTTTTTGTGAGTTTAGGTTGATTTTAATTTTGAAAATGATTTTGAAGAAAAGAAAGAGGCCGTAAAGGCTTTGAGCAAGAAAATGGTGAGGTTGGTTCAATTATTGAAGAAAATAGTAGCCTAGTTATGAATTAGCTTGCATTTGAATTTTGATTAAGAAAATAAAAGGAAAATGCAATGGAGTTTTGACTCCAAAGTTTATTGGGAAAAATTGTTTTTCAAATGATGAGATTGCTAACATTTTTTTTTTTTGAAAAAAATGAATTTCCCTAAGTTTCGCGTTTCCTAAATATACATCTAACGGTAAATCATACAACGTGTGTGCGTGTCGGTGCTTGTGTCGGTGTACATCATTATAGAGTCCATTGTCCTTTACATTGGCCCTAGTTTACATTCTATGGTCTTGCAAGAAATAAAAATGAAGAAATAACTACCTAAGAATTATATGGAAATTGACATAGAAATTGAATAAAACCTAGGCTAAAGGATGGAGATGAGATGGTGTAATGCTCATAATATGTATGAAACATGAAATGAAATGGTTAGTAAGACAAGGTATAAAATGATAGCAAAAGATAAGCAAGGAATAATAGGCAAAAATGGCAAGAAACAATAGTGAAAAGAATGTTAAGCAAATTGGCAAAAAACAATAGCAAGAAGTAATAATAAAAAAGTGCACAAGAACTAGTCGCAAAATTTAAGCAAGCACATGACCCATAACTCTCTCACCCAAGCAATTTTCAAGGAATTTATTTCAAACACAATGTGAGAATTACAAGACATGCTCAAACTCAATATTATCGCACATTCGTTAGCATATTTCACACTTTATTTTCAAACAAAGAATTCACATTACTTGCAAAAACAAGAAACTAACAATTAAACTTGCAAAACTGTAGGAATTAACATGAACTCAGAAGTAAACATATTACAAAGTCATGTATCAAGTAGCAATATCATGTGGCAAAACTTAGGTCAAGAATCATGCGAGAAACTTCACAAGAATGCTCAAAATACACAAATCAATAGGAAAACCTAACATATATTTTTTTTTTATCAATTTTAAACATGTAAAAATATCACAAAACAGCCAAAAATGCATCAAGAAACACGTAAAAAAATTTTTAGGAATTTTTGTAAGAAAAATAAAGCGCACAGGGGTTCAGATGGCAAGAACGGAGGTGTGTATAGCAAAAACACAAGAAAAATTGAAAAAAACCAAAGGCCCACAGGTATAAAGCCCAAAACCCACGCAGCTGGTGGATCCGGATCCTCCAGATGCCTCAGAGGCGTTGGATTGATCCGGATCCCCTAAAACCTAGATCTAATGGCCAAGGATTCAAGAGGCTAGATCGGGTTTGAACCGACTCGGTCCAGCGCGCCTATATAAAAGAGATTGCACCGGTTCAGCTCATTTTTTCCGTTCGTTTCTCTCTCTTCACTCGTTGTTCTCTCTTCTTCTCTCATCCTCTTCGTCTTCTCCGGTTGAAACCCTAACCCTAAATCATTCTAACCTACCCAGAAATCCCTCAAACATGCTTCAATCCACTCGTTTCATCATTCTAACCGCGAATCCACCACCAGAACTTACATGCAAACTACGAATCGATGTAGATCTTGAAAAATCCTTCACGGTTTCAACCTGTTATTGTTTTGTTCAAATCTTTCTCTGAATGAAGTCTCTTACGACTTCGTAGATCCCGAGTGATTTTGTACCGTTACCTCGTAAACAAAAAAAACAAAATTGATTTTGCTGATAAAATCACATCTATGTAGATCGTAGATCATATATAACTGAAAGTTTATTTCATAAGTACCATAGTATATCACACTATTTCACACGAAATTGATGGGAAGCCAAAAAAGAAAAAAGGAAACCTGATCATCGATGGCATGCATGCATGCATAGCAAGCTCATCTTTATTCTTCAAACAAACCAAAGTACAAATACAATCAAATGAAAATAACATGACATGCTTTTATTAGTACAATAGCCAAGATAAGATTGAAGTCTAATTAAAACCATATATTTCACAAGATTGCATGCATGGTGAATAGTTTCACATGATTAATCAATTTCCTGAAGGAGGATGCTTCTTCCATGGACGCTTGTGGTGAGGCTTGTGACTATCCTCAACTATAGTGTGGTCCTCTTGTGCTTTTATGTTTTGTGGTATTGTTTGGTCCACTTTTGGAAGGTCATTTTGTGTAGTTGTGGTAGGAGGCCAGTGTTTCTTTGGTGGCCAGTGTTTCTTAGGTGGCTTATGTTTCCAAGAATTAACACTCACAGAGGAATCGTCCCCTGAAAGATCAGCTAGAGAAGTGGTGGCAAGAAGTACTATCCCTAGTAGAAGACACAGTGACATGTATTTGGGAGACATTTTTTGGCTATTGGTTTCTATTTCTGAATGGTGCATATATGAAAGTAGTGTAGTGGCCTTTTTATAGTGTATTTGGAACCTTGATTAGTTCGATTTCTGTTGCTAAAAATTTCACAAGTTTTCTTCCTCTAACATCAGACTAACCACTAAATTTTGCCAAAAAGAAAAATGAGTTTGTCTAACATGTACAATATTGCACATGTTAAAGCAACTAAAAATAGTAAGTTTGTATTGAAAAACAATTGTTTATCAAAAAGTTATATATTTAATACAAAATATACGAGTTCCAATGCAAAGTTACGGGTTGTCCTTGTGAGCTCAGCTCAGCTGGTAAGGACAATGCATAATATATGTAAGGTTCGGGGTTTGAACCCAGGACACCACCAAAAAATTACTATTTAAAACTTCTTACAAATTTGAATATGATAGAAAAATCCTAAAAAATTATATCACATTTTGGTATTTAACTTGTTATTTTTTAATGCAATGTTGGTGGTGCATTTCAATCAATTACCATCTAGGTTTAACTTGTTTGACTTCTGATTTTTTGAAAGGTGGTTTATATTGTTTGACTAGTAACGCATATAATGTGTTAGTATACGATTAATCCATATTACACTCAATATATAAAATTAATTTGTAGAGTTGAACCAACTCCTCAAATTTTATCATTGGTGGAGAATATTGAGTGTAGGTATAATTAAACATAGACGTGAGTAACTTTTTAATCCCTCAATTTGGGTAAGGTTTTGGCTTTATCAGCACTCTCATTTTTTATTTTATTCGCAAGACTTACTATTTTTGTTTTATAACGTTTGATTAAGTGATAAACTTCTATAATCAAAGTAGAGACAATAAACGATCTATAGTTTTTATCTCTTTTGTTTATAAGCAAATTTTTTTTTTTAAGAAAGTACAATGGTCATTTCCACTCGGAACAAACAATTATAAAGTGAACGTTGAATATAACTCACAATATCATTACACTTTTCGAAATAAATTAATCCAGGTTTTGTCATGTAAGTAAAATTTAGATGGTAAAAGATGGCAGAAATCTTTGATATATATTAGCTTGCAAGTTAAAACCTGCAATTCTTCATTTTTCAACGGTTGGTGTATTTGAATTTCGCCATTGCACTTTCTAAAACATTGTCAGCCCAAATTAACTAATAGTAGTACTTCATTTTATAATAAACTAGCACAAAAACAATAATCTATGAGATATGATCATCGGTTACTCATGTAATTAATAGTATCTATGTTTTACTGCTATCTCAATTTATTGTAGAACCTTTGACTATATATACTTTAAGAATAATATTCTTTAGTTTAATGTGGTCTCATGATCGAGTCGTATTTATTGTTCTATTAAATAAACTATTTATTATAAGGACTTTATTATTTTAAAACAAAACAAAACCAATAAAAAAATGTTTTATTATTAATTCATATTTATCCATATTTATATCAAAATCACATTACGAAGTCAAATCCAATCAATATATAGATTGACGGCATCTATTATTAGCAAGAGAGAAGAAGCATTGAACGGATTGTAGCGAGCTATTAAATAACATTTTTATTAGGTTGGTGTGGCAGATAGATGGAGTTGACATCTTCGTTGGACAAAATTTACACCGTGAATGGTATTTATCGTATATATGTTGACTTCGATGGAGCCGTTAAAAGTGTCACTTTTTTCTTGATGTTTGTTACGTAATCGGATTCCTACAAAAGACAATCTTGTAAGGCCAGGAATTATTCAGCCAAATTCAAACATGTTTGTGAGTAGTTGTTGGACAGTGGAAAGCATTGATCATATGTTTTTTAGATGCAATTTTCATTCATAAGCCCTTGTTGCAGATTCTTAATATAAGACTCCATATCTTCTAGGTCTTTGTTGTTACCATATTTTTCATTTGAGTTATCATCTTCACTATCACTTTCAACATCTTTACCATTTACCCCCATTCTGCAATTTTCTCCCTTTCGGTTATCTAAGGTAGTTCATGATAATCTGACTCTAGACATGTTAGAAAGTTGTTAGAAATCCACCAAATTTGCGTCTCGAGATTCTTGATGGAAGCATCGTTATTTCTTTGAGCTTCCTCCTGATTCATTGAGATGATTTCAATTTTACTTTGTGTTGCCCGCAAGTATTGGTTTAGCATTTCTTGCAAAACTCTTTTTAGGTCGTTGATGATTTAATGTTTAAGGTGGATTAAAGGAATTGTTCTCTCACCATGAGAAATTAGGATGTTCTACCCAACATCGATTTTAAGTGTTGGAGTAGTGGTTTCTCTGCTATCTTGTGTAAACACCCTTGTATTTCACTTTCTCCTCGGATAAACTAAAACTTGTTGGAAGGCATGCACAACTTTCATGAGCTTGCACACAAAAGTCACAGCTTACACCGTTGATTAACATCTTTGATACTTCTTGCACTTGCAACTTCTTAGCTAGTGCTTCAGTCTTATCACTAAGATGTTTGTTGCTTGCTAGTAAGGTGTCATGTGTTTCCAAACATAGAACTCCTTGCCTATAAATAATTGTCGTATTCTCGCTTTGAGAGAGATACTCGTTCAAGGACATGTTATCGATGAGTTCTAGGATTTATGCAGTTGTTTTGTTCTTCATGGTACCTCCGGCTGATGCGTCTAAGAGCATGTGGGTTTTTAACTTTAGACCATCTGTGAAAAATAAGGCAATCTCCATTTTGGAAAACTTGTGCCTCGGATAACACTTAAGTAGTAGCTTGTATCTTTCCCATGAATCGTACAATTTTTCTTCGTCTTTTTGTTAAAAACCTGAAATTTCCATTCTATTTTCTATGTACTTATATCTTGGGAAAAAGCGACGAAGGAATATTTTCTTCAAATCATCACAAGTAGTTACGGTGCCACTCGAAAGTGCGTTGAGCCAATCCTTCGCTCATCCACTTAGAGAATAAACAAACAAGCAGAGTCTTTCATCAGACACTGAAACTCCAGTTGGGGAAGTTGGGTTGATGGTGTTGTATGCTTCGAAAAAGAAGTGGGTCATATGAGCATTACACTCTTCAGGTTCCTTACCTGAGAATTGGTTATCCCTTAGAGAGGTGAGAACTGCATTTTTTATGTTAAGAGCACTAGGTTCACCAGTTGGATCCCTTGGTCAACTTCATCAATGTTTTTGAGTCTCCCATAATCTCCTAGTGTTATGCGTTCCATGACTCCCATCTCTTCATCGGATGAGAAATCATTAAGTTAGGAAATGAAACATCTGTTGCTTCTCTTTCTTCCCAAATGGATTCTAGATAGCGATCTCGATTTTATCAATGTCAGAGTTAAATAGCAAGGTACCTAAATTTGCACCACGCGTAAAACAAATAACAAGAGATTTAAGAAGAGCTTGCAAAAGAGAATTAGACTACGTAACAAAAAAAGAAAATAATATATATATATATATATATATTTATATATATATATATATATATATATATATATATATATGGGTCTTGCTAGAAGTCATCCATGAAGGTGTCTTTTAGCAACCCACACCTCAAGGTGTGATTTTCACTTTTTAGTTATAACTTTGCTAAAAGACACCTTCATGAAATGTGTTTTCTAGCAAAACCATATATATATATATATATATATATATATGAGTTTTTCTAGAAGCCACCCATGAAGATGTTTTTTAGCAAGTCACACCTCAAGGTGTGATTTCCACTGTTTAGTGATAAATTTGCTAAAAGACAAGTTGGTGTCTTTTAACAAATGTTCATAGAATAACTTGCTAAAAGACACCTTCATAAAACGTGTCTTCTAGCAAAACCTATAGAAATTCTATTGTCACATTCTCTAACACACCCCTTCCACACACCCCAATTATAATCAGCCACATCATCCGTTCTTTAAACTCATTAACTGGCAACCGGTTTGATTTATAGAGTGTAACCATTTATATATTTTCTTATTATAATTATTAATAAATAATAAATGGTCTTCAACTGTTCGTCTTCTTCTGCAACTTCAAGTGCCAGACATTCACCACTTACGGTTCAAGATTTAACAATCCAACCAGCAAACAAATTATAACCAAAAAAATAAATTGGTTGGGAAATATAAACATGTTCCAGAACATATGTTTTTACTTTGGGTACAAAATTGGATAATAAGAAAATGAATTCAGAACATTGTAGAAAAAGGGATTAAACAACGTAAAAGAGTATTCCAGAACTGAAGCAATTGTCGATGACAACTTTCCTTCAACAGACCCAGATAAAAAAGTAAAAAAAACAAAAAAAAAACTCATGTGATTAAGCAATATATATATTAGTTAGGATCTGTTGACACCAAATCTTGACCGTCTATAACATTTGATCTAAAAAAATAAAAAAAACTCATTTGATTAAGCAATATATATAAGATTTCAATTTAATTCTAATCCTTAAAAACAAACTTAAACTAGAAAATGGGAACTAACCCTAATTTCTAGTATCTAACTTTTTACGTGGGTTTTGGGGTAAACAACAAAACTAGTTGTGGTTATTATAAGCAGGATCAAACTAGAAATCTTAAGACTTGTTGTGCAATCTTTTTTCAGAAAGTACATGAATGTTCATCATATTCATAGGTTGTTTTATGAACAAGATGAAGAAAATTGTAACTTGTACGAAAATAAACTGTCTTTTGACAGAGAAAAGTAGAGGAAATGCAATTAAAAGGACTAAAAGTTTAAACGCAGAAACTTAAAGAAAAGATAAATTGCATAAATGTAAAGGTGGTTCGACAAATCAAATTACATACATTATGTATGACTCTTTTATCTAGACACTGGTACTTCGAGTGCAAGAATTCTATAAGTGATTTGCGACCCTTTTTTCTTATGAAAAACTACTATATATATATATATATATACATATAGAAAAATAACTGCAGCACCTAAACTGCCAAAAACTGATTGTCCTCGTCGAAAACTGCATGTCTTCCATGTATCTTGACATTTGAAACCACCTTCTTTGTTGAATGAACTGCTTGTCAGTTTCCACCTTTTTATTGAAAACTTAAAATGCTTGTCGAACTGTGGCTCCTGTCAAATAACTTCTCATCATCTGTCGAACTCAGCAACTTCAGTCACGGACTTAGAGAATTTTGTAGTTTCAAACCTCTTTACCTGACGAATACATCAAATAAAAATACATGCTAACACTAACCTAAAAATTTGAAAACTAAACTAACCTAGAAATAAAAAACCAATACTAAAAATAAAACTAACCTAAAAAACCAATACTAAAAATAAAACTAACCAATACTAAAAATAAAAATTACCGTCGTCTCCACATGGATTGTCGTTCACCTTATGAATTAGAGGAGTTTATTAAAAGTAAAAGAAAATAAAGAGATAAGGTGTTTGCAAGATTTTAATTGTTCCACCCAATGCGAGATTAGGTTGTTGTGATTCAGAATTATAACGATGATTAGGAAATCCTTTAATCCCCTCTCCTTTATTTGTTGGAATTAATGCGGTTAAATATTAGTTTATGACATGTGTTTGATTTATGAAAGCAGGACATGACCCCGTGATGTAACAATGAAAGTTTTAATTTTATATCGCTTGAAAATTTAACCATTTATAATTATGGGGTTCCCTTAAGATGAGTCCAAATCCTAATTTTTTTTCCTAGATTCGATTAAAATATTTTAATTAAGAAACTAAGTAATTTACTACTGTCTGGTTCAGACAAAAGTGGGGTTGTCAATCCAATAATCAATCTAGAGATATGTTTCTTTGTTGGTTTGGAAAAGCGTTAGAAACAAATATATACAAATTAAACCAGACCCTTGAATCATAAACTGAATAAAAAAAAATTATTAATTGAATCCAACAAATAAGAATAAGTTAATCTTGGAACCCTAATAAAAGAGTTTTAGTTCCACATGGCAACCAACATCATTACATAACAATATAAAAAACATACCTTAAAGAAAACAAGAGAAGGAGGAAAAGTCATATGTCTTGAAGCTCTGATGCTTGACCCTTTCCTTGTACCACTAGCTTTCTAAATGAATAAAATTGCATGCAAGAGTTTTTATATATACTGCATCATTACTTAAGGTTTTAGAGACATGCACACTGCTTTCTCACGGGCAATCTTTTGGTGATAAGTGGAGGTAACTTCGAACCTCAGAAGATTCTAAGTCCCAAAAGTTGCCACCTTCTTGACAATGACGAGCAAAACGTCTTCTAGAAGGCGTTTCATTGTAGCAGAAATTTTTTCTGTTCTTGGTAAGGAAATAAGAAAGGTGCAAATTTTCTTTTAAGGGAAGGAAGTTGGGATGAGAAAAGAATGAGATTTTGTGTCTTTATAAGCATTGGAGTAAGTGGGTTGGAGAAAAACCCTTCATTTTTTCCATATTTGGTAACCGCTACGTGGGTTAGGGGGGGGGGGGGGTGGTTTTTTCTTGATCTAGTGGGAAGTTAAGAAGTTTTCTCGAAGAAATCAAAACACATGAACTCCCTAAAAGGCGCCATTATGACGACGAAACTGGAAAAAGTGAAATCGGCGTATTCTGATGGGATAGAAATGAACTCTTGGGTTCTAATATGTTGATATGCCTCTAGTTGGTCAAGAGCATTGGCACACTAAATCTTGAAAAGTGTAATGGAAGGAACCTGGAAAGATTACTCTTAAAAATCATAATTAGCATAACGTCAGTTTCTAAAAAGGTGTTTGGAATCTCTCAAAGATGCCCATCTTCTCCTTCAAACTTTTCCAATCGAAAATGACATTTTTGGGGGGCAACTTGTTAGCCTACATTTTCGACAGGCTCAATTAATGCAGTCAACATTGGTTGACTTTTGACTTTCAGGAATCAAAGCCGTTTTTTAGCATGAGGATCTTGACAGAGTCCGGACTTAGTGTGTGCAAGAATCTAGAAACTTCAGGGTTCGACAAGACATGAGCCAAGATGCAAGTTGGTCGATGTAACGCCCTTATTTTAATTATTTAATTTATTTGAGGAGTCTAGATATATTTTTATATTTTAGGAGATGTGGAGAATAAGATTTATATGATTTTTATGTGACATGGTGACTTATTTTATTGTTTAATAAAATAAGATTTGAAAATAAAATAAATATAGAGATGTGGGGTAGTTTTGAGATTTTAGAGAGTTATGTGAGAGAAAGAGTAAATAAGATAACATTTGTTGGGAGTATTTAAAGGGAAAATGTGTGTTTGAATCCAGAAAATTTGATTTGATTAAACAAAATTGATATCATAATAGCACCAATGATTTTGTCAAAAAAAAAAATATTGCACCAATGATAGCCCTTCATAACACAATTAATTAATTCTGAAACAAGCCTCAAAATCTAAGAAATATTTGAGAAACTAGACGAGTAGTTGATAAATCAACATGAGTGAAATGAGATATGTGAGAGATTCTTTGATGAATAAATTATGAAATCGACTATAGAAAAACGAGGAATCGACGAGAGATAAATGTGAAGCACGATAGAAAACAATATTATCCATTTTCTATTATGATTTGAGAAATGTAAAGCAAGAAAAAATTTAAACAAAAAAATGTGGAATGTGTTATTGATCATCTAAAAAGGGACTCTAACAATATATAATTTGATCTAGAAGTGGTTAAATTTTGATCAGGATTTTTAAATGCGAATTCTTTTGTCATCAACCGAAGTTCATTAACAACTTGAATTCTTTTGCTTGCTTGAGACCCCTCCAACTTGAAGAAGGTATTGTTTAAATTTGATTTTTTTTAAAACAATATTATTTGAATTTTGCTACCAAAAAAGGTATTGTTTTAATTGGGTGTTCTTTTTCCCGAGTGATTTTGTACCGTTACCTCGTAAAAAAAAAAGAATTGATTTTGCTGATAAAATCACGTCTATGTAGATTGTAGATCATATATAACTGAAAGTTTATTTCATAAGTACCATAGTATATCACACTATTTCACACGAAATTGATGGGAAGCCAAAAAAGAAAAAAGGAAACCTGATCATCGATGGCATGCATGCATGCATAGCAAGCTCATCTTTATTCTTCAAACAAACCAAAGTACAAATACAATCAAATGAAAATAACATGACATGCTTTTATTAGTACAATAGCCAAGATAAGATTGAAGTCTAATTAAAACCATATATTTCACAAGATTGCATGCATGGTGAATAGTTTCACATGATTAATCAATTTCCTGAAGGAGGATGCTTCTTCCATGGACGCTTGTGGTGAGACTTGTGACTATCCTCAACTATAGTGTGGTCCTCTTGTGCTTTTATGTTTTGTGGTATTGTTTGGTCCACTTTTGGAAGGTCATTGTGTGTAGTTGTGGTAGGAGGCCAGTGTTTCTTTGGTGGCCAGTGTTTCTTAGGTGGCTTATGTTTCCAAGAATTAACACTCACAGAGGAATCATCCCCTGAAAGATCAGCTAGAGAAGTGGTGGCAAGAAGTACTATCCCTAGTAGAAGACACAGTGAAATGTATTTGGGAGACATTTTTTGGCTATTGGTTTCTATGTCTGGATGGTGCATATATGAAAGTAGTGTAGTGGCCTTTTTATAGTGTATTTGGAACCTTGATTAGTTCGATTTCTGTTGCTAAAAATTTCACAAGTTTTCTTCCTCTAACATCAGACTAACCACTAAATTTTGCCAAAAAAAAAATTGAGCTTGTCTAACATATACAATACTGCACATGTTAAAGCAACTAAAAGTAGTTTGTATTGAAAAAACAATTATTTATCAAAAAGTTATATATGTAATACAAAATATACGAGTTCCAATGCAAAGTTACGGGTTGTCCTTGTGAGCTCAGCTCAACTGTTAAAGACAATGCATAATATATGTAAGGTTTGGGGTTTGAACCTAGGACACCACAAAAAAATTACTATTTAATACTTTTTACAAATTTGAATATGATAGAAAAATCCTAAAAAATTATATCACATTTTGGCATTTAACTTGTTATTTTTTAATGCAATGTTGGTGGTGCATTTCAATCAATTACCATCTAGGTTTAACTTGTTTGACTTCTGATTTTTTGAAAGGTGGTTTATCTTGTTTGACTAGTAACGCATATAATGTGTTAGTATACGATTAATCCACATTACACTCAATATATAATAATTAATTTGTAGAGTTGAACCAACTCCTCAAATTTTATCATTGGTGGAGAATATTGAGTGTAGGTATAATTAAACATAGACGTGAGTAACTTTTTAATCCCTCAATTCGGGTAAGGTTTTGGCTTTATCAGCACTCTCATTTTTTATTTTATTCGCAAGACTTACTATTTAATTTTTTTTTTATAACGTTTGATTAAGTGATAAAATTCTATAATCAAAGTAGAGACAATAAACGATCTATAGTTTTTATCTCTTTTGTTTATAAGAAGAAAAAAAAAATTAAGAAAGTACAATGGTCATTTCCACTCGAAACAAACAATTATAAAGTGAACGTTAAATATAACTCACAATATCATTACACTTCTCGAAATAAATTAATCCAGGTTTTGTCATGTAAATAAAATTTAGATGGTAAAAGATGGCAGAAATCTTTGATATATATTAGTTTGCAAGTTAAAACCTGCAATTCTTCATTTTTCAACGGTTGGTGTATTTGAATTTCGCCATTGCACTTTCTAAAACATTGTCAGCCCAAATTTACTAATAGTAGTACTTCTTTTTATAATAAACTAGCACAAAAACAATAATCTATGAGATAGGATCATCGGTTACTCATGTAATTAATAGTATCTATGTTTTACTGCTATCTCAATTTATTGTAGAACCTTTGACTATATATACTTCTACTAATAATAATATATAAAAATCGAAGTACACCAAAATTTCATAATCATCCTTACTAAACCTCATAATCTCCTTAATTTTATGTGCATAACAGTCATTTTGTAAAATTTAATTTATTTGTTTTTTAAATAAATAATTGCGGATAATGGTTTGTAACAAATTTTAACTAATCATAAACACCAAAGTTTTGAATAAAAAACTAAAGTTTTCAATTAAAAAAAAAGTGTAGATAAATTTCCACAAATAAAAAGGCCGTAACTTTCTTAAAAAAAAGGGCTGTAACCAATTTTTCCAATAGAAAGTTATAATAAAAAAAAAAAAGTAAACCAAAATCCTCCAAATTAGTTGCCACGCTAAAAGGCTATAACTAATTTTTCCAATAGCAAATATGAAGTATTAGTGAATAATAAGTAATAACTATGATTTTAAAATTTCAATGATCATGTCTAATAATTATGTGCTTACATTACCCTTTATTAATTTATAGTATAGTATTGCTTTCATTAGCCTTTATTAATTTATGGTGCAGTATTCATTAATCATTCATTTAATTTCTTCATATATCAATGTATATAGTTCATAATTAGGTGAAAATTTTCGTTGCTACAGGGTGATAGGATCCAAGTGTTGATTCGTGTTGATCACACACCAAAATGGAAGGAAAGGATCAAAGAGAATATGACATGCATTATCAACCATGGTTCTGTGTATCATAATGATTTTTCATAGAAGTTGTGTGATCACCCGAAGAAATTTGTGTAAATTTGTGTTCGTTGGACCTACAACTATCAAGCCAAAAGAGATTAATGAAATACCTTCAAAACAATACTATTTCAAAAAATTTGCTGAAATTCTTGGAGGAAATTGTAAACCTGAGAGGCTTGAACATTATCATTCAAATCTATAATAATGGTTTTATGAATTCCAATTTTACTTAACACATATTTGAATTCAAGTAATTTCATGTATGTTTATTGGTGTTGTGCAGGAATTAGTTAACGTTCCTTTAAACTCTGACGCAAAAAAAGTGGTTGTGGATGTCAACCTCAAAGTTTTGAAGTATGGTTCATACATTTTTTTTAGTTTGTTTTGGATACTTTCATATTCATACATTTTTTTCATAATTTGTTTTTTAATATCATCGTATTCAAAAATAACACATGACTATTTTTATTTTATTTATATCTTCAATAGGGGTAAAGTTATTCTTTGCGGTCTTTGGGAAAGCTATGCAACCAAGTTCTTAAATTACTACAATCAAAACAAAAATTGTGGAGCAGTAGTACTTATTCTCACACATGCAATGATCAGGGATAAACAAGTTTTCTTCCTAAATTACAACAACCACTGTTATACTTTCAAACATTATTACACTTTGTATTGAATTAATGGTTGACTCATAATGATGATGACGGTATCTAATGTGTGGAGTGGATTAAAGTTGTTGATCAATGACAATATCCTATAAATAAAATAATTCAAGGCTAAATAAGAATGACATTTTTTCTTCCTTTCTGTATTTTATTTGGAATGATGGTCACTATGTGAGTGATGATGATAATATGTTGCAATAGGTTACCTACTTCTGAGCAGAATGAGAGGCCAACTGTGTCGACCCAAAATTCAATTTACCACTCATTGTAACTTTAACTTTTGTTACCAGATTTAAGGTTGACCGATTAAGAAATTTTCAATTTGACACTAATTGAAATTGAGAGATGCTTGCAAAAGAATCGCAAGTCTTTGAAGGACTATCCTGGTATGCCATATCCAAATGGACATGCTGCTGAGCAATTAGGGAATAGATTTATTTATGAAGAACACACTTATAATCATAACGAGCAACTTCAAGAATTCAATGGCTTATACCGAAGTCTCACAGGTAAGTATATTTTACTATGTTGATTATGTTAGATTTGATTTTTATTTTATTTTATAAAAGAGTCATGCCAACTGTGTATTATTAAGAGCTTCTTCGAAGAAAAAAAATGTTTATTATTAAAAGACTTATTATGACTTTGATATATTCACAAGATGAATAACGAGATGTCTTCAAAAAAAATAATAGAAGTTGTAAGCAACCAAAAAAGAGATGTGATTTTCCTTTACGATCATGGTGGCACATGGAAGATGTATATGAGCAGAACTTTAGCTTCTTACATATGTTAAAAAATTACGGTCATGGTTGCTACGTCTAGAATCGAATCACTATTATTGTAGAGAGGTCGAACAACACATTCAAAGTTTAAGATTCCAATACCTCATCTTGAGTCATCATCATGTGATATAGATAAAGGGAGTGATCGTGCAGAGCTTATAAAATTGGTCAAGTTAATCATTTAGGACGAAGCTCCAATGGCTCATAGGTTTTGTTTTGAAGCTTTAGATAGAACACTCGCAGACATAATGTCTGGAACCCGTTTTTCATATAAAGTTTATGAAGGGAAGGTTATTGTATTTGGAGGTGATTTTAGACAGATCCTACCAGTTGTACTAAGAGGAGGTCACTTTGATATAGTTCATGCAAACATCAATTCATCATATATATGGAATCATTGTCAAGTGACTTACAAAAAACATGCGACTGCAACAAAATATCCAAGCATGCAATGATTCAAAATTGGAGGAATTCTCCAAATGGATATTAAATGTTGGAGATGGGAAGATGTCCGAAACTAATGATGGGTATGCAGAAATTGACATTCCATCAGATTTGTTGATCACTAATTTTGATGATCCAATTTAAGCGATTGTTCAAAGCATGTATCCAGACTTTGTCAAGAATTACAAGGATCCAAAAAATTTACAATCCAGAGATTTTTTGCCTGGAATACTCGAGATTGTTAATGCTATCAACAAATATATTTTGGGCATGATTCTAGGTAATACATTTTTTTAACATGTGTTTAGAATTATATGTTATAATTTGATCATTAATTGTAGTTTTTTATGTTTTATAGGTGATGGAAAAGAGTATTTAACTGCGGATTCTATCAATAGATCTGAAACTGATGGCAACAAGGCTTTTGATGTGTTGACCCCTTAGTTTTTAAATACTCTTACAACTTCAGGGATGCCAAACCATAAAATAAAACTTAAGACCGGTACACCTATAATCCTACTCAGAAATATTGACCAATCAGAGGGTTTCTGTAATGGAACAAGACTCATAGTAACAGGACTAGCAAACTATGTTATTGAAGCAAAAGTTATTTCAGGTAAGAACATTGGAGCAATTGTACATATCCCGAGAATGGAGATATCTCCTACACAGTCTCCATGGCCATTCAAGCTCTCTAGAAGACAATTTCCAATTACTGTTTGTTATGCTATGACAATCAACAAATCTCAAGGAAAATCAATGAATTATGCTGGATTATATCTTCCTCAGAGTGTGTTTAGTCAAGGTCAACTGTAAGTGGCAATATCAAGAATATCAAGGATGAAGAGCAAAAAAGGTCTTAAGATAGTAATTCATAACAAAGAAAATCAAGCATTGAAGTTTACCACCAATGTCGTTTTCGAATAAGTTTTTGAGAACTTATTGTTTGTAATATATTTTCACCTGTATTATATTCGTTATATATTAAACAATTGTCATGATAAGAGTGGTGTTGAAACTTTTGCTCAACAAACTCTACTTTTGTCTAGGTTTCATCATTTACAAGTTGTTCTAACTTTTGGAAGTTGACTACGTATAGTTTCTTGACTAAAAAATTTTCCTGTTCAAATTATCTTTGATCAAAATGTTTGTATTACTTTGACCCTTTAAATGTATTCTCTTATAAATGTTGATTCCGACGATAATTATTGTAATGGCTCGCGACCCGTGCGAATGCACGGGTCTATTACTAGTTAAGAATAATATTCTTTAGTTTAATGAGGTCTCATGATCGAGTCGTATTTATTGTTCTATTAAATAAACTATTTATTATAAGGACTTTATTATTTTAAAACAAAACAAAATCAATAAAAAAATGTTTTATTATTAATTCATATTTATCCATATTTATATCAAAGTCACATTACAAAGTCAAATCTAATCAATATATAGTTTGACGGCATCGATTATTAGCAAGAGAGAAGAAGCATTGAAGGGATTGTAGCAAGCTATTAAATAACATTTTTACTAGGTTGGTGTGGCAGATAGATGGAGTTGACATCTTCACTGGACAAAATTTACACCGTGAATGGTATTTATCGTATATATGTTGACTTCGATGGAGCCGTTTGTTCGGGATAAAAATAATGATATTATTTAGAACAAAACAATAAAGTTAAAAGTGTCACTTTTTTCTTGATGTTTGTTACGCAATCGGATTCCTACAAAAGACAATTTGGTAAAGCCAGGAATTATTCAGCCAAATTCAAACATGTTTGTGAGTAGTTGTTGGACAGCGGAAAGCATTGATCATGTGTTTTTTAGATGCAATTTTCATTCATAAGCCCTTGTTGCAGATTCTTAATATAAGACTTCATATCTTCTAGGTCTTTGTTGTTACCATATTCTTCATTTGAGTTATCATCTTCACTCTCACTTTCAACATCTTTACCATTTACCACCATTCACTGGCAACCGGTTTGATTTATAGAGTGTAACCATTTATTTATTTTCTTATTATAATTATTAATAAATAATAAATGTTCTTTAACTGTTCCTCTTCTTCTGCAACTTCAAGTGCCAGACATTCTCCACTTACGGTTCAAGATTTAACAATCCAACCAGCAAACAAATTATAACCAAAAACAAAAATTGGTTGGGAAATATAAACATGTTCCAGAACATATGTTTTTACTTTGGGTACAAAATTGTAGATAATAAGAAAATGAAATCAGAACATTGTAGAAAAAGGGATTAAACAAGGTAAAAGAGTTAGTATTCGTTGACACCAAATCCTGACCGTCCATAACATTTGATCTAAAAGCCAGAATTTATTCATTAAACAACTCATGTGATTATTGTGTCTTTTCGCCCACGTGATCTCCTTCAACATGTTGGGTTTCAATTTGTCTCTCTCATTGTAGCTCTGTAACTGATTTTCACCTTCTTCGATTAATTATCGGCCTCCCCCATTATAGCTCCATCACTGATTTTCACCCTATCTGATTAAAATCAAGAAGCATGGTGAAAACAATTGAGTTGTTTAGGTCTTCATGACAGAGAATTATAAGCAATTCAACTTTATTCATTTGGGGATTTAGGGAAATACTAGATGTTCGATCCAAATTTCAATGTAATATCATAATCAATCACATGAATTGTTTAATTCCAACATCCAAATTTCCACGAGATGTCAGATCAAAAAAAAAATAAATTAAAATACATCTTCCTGTCATTAATATAAACAAAAATCTATTTTATAAATACATTTAATTAATGATGTATATGTGGTCTTTATTATATATCACATACATTATTAATTGAATGTATTTAAAAAATAGATTTTTGTTTATATTAGTGATTGGAGGGTGTATTATGAAAACAAGAAGTGGGGGATGACATCTTAAACGAGGAGATAACGTGGGATAAATGGAAATAGAGGTTCTCGTCCATCACTGAAGCTTCTAGGATTGCAAATGTCAAATGAAATTGAGGCTTATCAATTTTCAAAACAATAAGGAATCTCCTCTGTCTCAACAACATACTATCACAATTATTTTATTCTATTTTATTAAAATGTTAGATATGCTTGTGGAAGAGATTGTCAATTTACATAATTATGATAGAACTTTTTCTGCAAAAATAAAAGCACCATAGTCGCTGTGAGTGAGTTAAGGAAAAGAAAGAAGAGGCGTGATTTCTTTAATCCACTAAGGAGTCTTCACCTAATCAATTAAAGTGAATAAATGTCTGCCGTTAAGATAAAAAAAAGAACGGATATGATTTGGTGACAACGAATCTGTTAACACATGATGTCAACGAATCCTGACACTATATATATATATATATATATATATATATATATATATATATATATATATATATATATATATATATATGAAGAAAAAAACTAAACTAACCTAGAGTAAATATTATCCTAAAACCAAAACCCATAAAAACAAAATAATTTTATTTTTTTTGACATTTTTAAAATAAGATAAACTAACCTAATAAAATTGAACTAAATCCAATCGAACCTAAAAACTAGAAAATAAAAACTAACAATCTTAAAAAGATTTCAATTTAATTCTAATCCTTAAAAACAAACTTAAACTAGAAAATGGGAACTAACCCTAATTTCTAGTATCTAACTTTTTACGTGGGTTTTGGGGTAAACAACAAGACTAGTTGTGGTTATTACAAGCAGGATCAAACTAGAAATGTTAGGACTTGTTGTGCAATATTTTTTCAGAAAATACATGAATGTTCATCATATTCATAGGTTGTTTTATGAACAAGATGAAGAAAATTGTAACTTGTACGAAAATAAACTGTCTTTCGACAGAGAAAAGTAGAGGAAATGCAATTAAAAGGACTAAAAGTTTAAACGCAGAAACTTAAAGAAAAGATAAATTGCATAAGTGTAAAGGTGGTTCGACAAATCAAATTACATACATTATGTATGACTCTTTTATCTAGACACTGGTACTTCGAGTGCAAGAATTCTATAAGTGATTTGCGACCCTTTTTTCTTATGAAAAACTACTATATATATACATATAGAAAAATAACTGCAGCACCTAAACTGCCAAAAACTGATTGTCCTCGTCGAAAACTGCATGTCTTCCATGTATCTTGACATTTGAAACCACCTTCTTTGTTGAATGAACTGCTTGTCAGTTTCCACCTTTTTATTGAAAACTTAAAATGCTTGTCGAACTGTGGCTCCTGTCAAATAACTTCTCATCATTTGTCGAACTCAGCAACTTCAGTCACAGACTTAGAGAATTTTGTAGTTTCAAACCTCTTTACTTGTCGAATACATCAAATAAAAATACATGCTAACACTGACCTAAAAATTTGAAAACTAATCTAACCTAGAAATAAAAAACCAATACTAAAAATAAAACTAACCTAAAAAACCAATACTAAAAATAAAACTAACCAATACTAAAAATAAAAATTATCGTCGTCTCCACATGGATTGTCGTTCACCTTATGAATTAGAGGAGTTTATTAAAAGTAAAAGAAAATAAAGAGATAAGGTGTTTGCAGGATTTTAATTGTTCCACCCAATGCGAGATTAGGTTGTTGTGATTCAGAATTATAACGATGATTAGGAAATCCTTTAATCCCTTCTCCTTTATTTGTTGGAATTAATGCGGTTAAATATTAGTTTATGACATGTGTTTGATTTATGAAAGTAGGACATGACCCCGTGATGTAACAATGAAAGTTTTAATTTTATATCGCTTGAAAATTTAACCATTTATAATTATGGGGTTCCCTTAAGATGAGTCCAAATCCTAATTTTTTTCCTAGATTCGATTAAAATATTTTAATTAAGAAACTAAGTAATTTACTACTGTCTGGTTCAGACAAAAGTGGGGTTGTCAATCCAATAATCAATCTAGAGATATGTTTCTTTGTTGGTTTGGAAAAGCGTTAGAAACAAATATATACAAATTAAACCAGACCCTTGAATCATAAACTGAATAAAAAAAATTATTAATTGAATCCAACAAATAAGAATAAGTTAATCTTGGAACCCTAATAAAAGAGTTTTAGTTCCACATGGCAACCAACATCATTACAGAACAATATAAAAAACATACCTTAAAGAAAACAAGAGAAGGAGGAAAAGTCATATGTCTTGAAGCTCTGATGCTTGACCTTTTCCTTGTACCACTAGCTTTCTAAATGAATAAAAGTGCGTGCAAGAGTTTTTATATATACTGCATCATTACTTAAGGTTTTAGAGATTAGAACTGTGCTTTTTCCACCGATCCAGCTTGGAAAACAAGCAAAACAACAATTTTGCCTACACACATGCACACTGCTTTCTCACGGGCAATCTTTTGGTGATAAGTGGAGGTAACTTCGAACCTCAGAAGATTCTAAGTCCCAAAAGCTGCCACCTTCTTGACAATGACGAGCACAACGTCTTCTAGAAGGCGTTTCATTGTAGCGGAAATTTTTTCTGTTCTTGGTAAGGAAATAAGAAAGGTGCAAATTTTCTTTTAAGGGAAGGAAGTTGGGATGAGAAAAGAATGAGATTTTGGGTCTTTATAAGCATTGGAGTAAGTGGGTTGGAGCGAAACCCTTCATTTTTTCCCTATTTGGTAACCGCTACGTGGGTTAAGGGGGGGGGGGGGGGGGGGGGGGGTGGGGGGGGTGGTGGTTTTCTCTGAGCTAGTGGGAAGTTAAGAAGTTTTCTCAAAGAAATCAAAACACATGAACTCCCTAAAGGGCGCCATTATGATGACGAAACTGGAAAAAGTGAAATCGACGTATTCTGATGGGATAGAAATGAACTCTTGGGTTCTAATTTGTTGATATGCCTCCAGTTGGTCAAGAGCATTGGCACACTAAATCTTGAAGTGTAATGGAAGGAACCTGAAAAGATTACTCTTAAAAATCATAACTAGCATAACGTCAGTTTCTAAAAAGGTGTTTGGAATCTCTCAAAGATGCCCATCTTCTCCTTCAAACTTTTCCAGTCGAAAATGGCATTTTTGGGGGGCAACTTGTTAGCCTACATTTTCGACAAGCTCAATTAATGCAGTCAACATTGGTTGACTTTTGACTTTCAGGAATCAAAGCCTTTTTTTAGCATGAGGATCTTGACAGAGTCCGGACTTAGCGTGTGCAAGAATCTAGAAACTTCATGGTTCGACAAGACATGAGCCAAGATGCAAGTTGGTCGAAGCTAGGCAGTTACCGTCGAAGAGGAAGGAATTTGAATCCAAAAAGAAGTGGTTTCCCTTATTGGAGAACGTGGGGGACAAGCGGTTGTCCGATGCAAAGAAGTGCTGATGGTGGGAGTTGGCCTTTTTCAGTTATTTTGCTATGTATAAATAGTAGTTTTCCATATGGAAAATATGTGGCAAATCACTTATAGAAATTCTAGCACTAGAAGCACCGACGTCTAGAGAAAAGAATCATACAAAATGTATGTAATCTGATTTGTCGAATCACCTTTACATTAATGCAATTTATCTTTTCTTTAAGTATATGCATTTTAAACCGTTAAAGTTTTTTTACTTGCATTTCCTTTACTTTCTTAAATATTTTTTACTTGCCATGTCGAGAGACAATTACTTTTTCTTGCAAAAGAACCCGTCTTTTTCATAAAGCAACCTATGAATTTGATGAGCGTTTACTTACTTTTTGAAAACAATATGCACAACATGTCCTAGGATTTTTGGTTTGATCCTGCTAGTAATAACCAAAAGCAGCCCTTCTTGTTTGCTAAAAACACCGGTGAACACGCCTATACCCTCACCACCCTCTCCCGTTCCTCTCTTCCTCACAATCACCTTCTCATCACCCAAAGCGGAAAGATTAAAGCGAGCAACTTTGGCCCACACACGAAACTGTCCAAACAGCACATTATTCTAAGCTTTCTATAATTTATCTACGTCCTTGACATTTGCATATCTGACAAACCCATAAACTTGCCCATACATATTACGTTTTCTCGACAGGAATAAATTATCAAGCATTCCACATACCTCAAAGCTTTTCTTTAAATAAAAATAAGGAATCAAATTCGGCACATTGGTGAAATAGAAAGTTGCAAACCGCCGCAATTTAGAACCCTCCATGATTGCATTACTTGCTTCTGGTCGTGGATGAATATTCTGTCCGCCTTCAACATCATGGCTCGCTTGTTGTTGTTGTCCATACCTCACAGTAGCGTTGACTGCAAGTGCATCACGATACTCTTAGCCTAGCCACACCTGCACCTATTTGTTCCCAGTTACACCAATCACATTTGTCCTTGTCGGATCATCTAACCGAGTGAAAACACTCTGACCCTGTCATGATGGAGCCCTAATGCTAGACTGATGTCGTCGATCCTCTGAACCCCCTTGCCGCGAGAAACTCTATTGTCTGTGTTGTAAATTTTGATTATATTTCAAAAGTTTCAAATATTGTGTTCCATATTTTAATTAAGAAATATAGAAAAATATTTTAATAGAAAATTATTATCATATTGTTATTAACTCTATTGTTTGACTTGGTTTTGTAACATATTATTAACTCCATATTTTGTAACCGTCATTCCATTGATATCTCTTGAACATGGCTATTATTAAGGCTTATTTCTTGGTTTTACAAAAGGACCATGTTTGGTTGAACATACATGTACAGAAAGAAAAATGCTGCACCTTTTCATCTGCTTTTCCTCAATGTTATAAACAAAACCATTTTTGTACATTATCAAACTAGAAATAATATCTTACTCTTCTTCCAATATCATTGAGTTCCTGGGTGACTTCATTCCAGTGTTTTAACAGATTCGAGTTGTTCTGTCGCCTCTGATATGATTCATATTAGTGAAGAACATGTTGTATCCTGGGAGAGGATATGCGCTTATGAGGCGGATAAATCCTTAAGGACAGTGGCTTTGTCACGCCTCATGTTATTTAACTGTTTACTATCATATTGCTCATCGCCATCATCGTCGTTCATGGCACCCTTACTGAGTTCAAAACACCGCAATTCAAGAAAGATAAGTTTACTTGTTATCCCTCTTGTGTATTCTCTTTACTATTTAATTGATGTTTATATTTATATGATGATTATTATTTATAGAGATAATTTTATGCCTAATTTTACAACAGTCTGTCATGTCCTCGATCACCGTCCTTGCGCTTTCCTCCTTCGCACTCTCACCTCAACCCAATCATCCCCTTCCCCTCCAATTTCTGGTACCCTGCTTGGATCCCTTCCCCCTTGGATTAGCTCACCGCCGGTGATTGTGATTGCCGATGCGGTTGCCCTAGTTTCCTAAATCCACCGTTTCTCTCTTTCTCTGCCTGGAGCCATGGTCTATTATCCCTATTTACATTTCATTTCTATGCTAATTAATTCCTTTCTCTAATTTCTCCATCAGCTTACCAGGAACCTTTTCATGCTTTTTCAATCTATATTTAAATTCATTCATCAAGATATTTTAGTAACAAATTAAACCTCTCCCTCTTGCTTTCTACAGTTTATGATAAAAATGTATTCACACTGGTAATTTTTTAATGTATTGATTTTTGGATTTATGTTTTGTTTTATACAGCTTTGTTTGGAATTTGTCCCAATTTTGGCAGCATGTCTTATCCTCTGTCTATGTGTGTACTAAATAAAGTAGTTAATGTAGAAAGACTATTTTTACTTGAGTCACAAAAAAAAAAGTAGAATAGAATGACTATTTAAATAAATGAGGATAATATTTAAAAAGAATAATAAATATTGTCTTATTCATCTAAACCAAATAAAATAATTGGAGATAGAGAAGTATTTCAAACAAGATTTAGACCTTGAATATGATAGAGAAGAATACTTTTATATCCTAAATTATTTTAGATTCAACCTAAAAGTATGGAATTTAGGGAAAATAAATATTTTTTTACAAGGAAAGATTAATGAAAAGCTGTATTCCCTAATCTGTGATTGGTATAGTAGAATTATTTTGTTCTGAGAATGGTCAATTCATTTTAATATGTAGCACTTAATCCTCAGTGAAGTTTTTTAATACCAAGGTACAAAGTTTGAACAATTTATCCTAATGACATATCTTACCTCATTATTGTGAATACAAGTCAATAACCAATAACTAGTTTTAAAATGTTTAAACAACATAATTCATATCACTTTGTTGAAAAGTTACATGAATCAAACTGAAACTATCCTAATACATTTGGCTTATTTCAAGTTGCAGACTACATAACATAACAACAGCTGCAAGCAATGTACAGTGGGTGCAACTGGCTGCATCAGATTGTAATCGGTCGCATGCGGCTGCAATAGGCTTTATAGGGCTTACAAAAATTAATTTTCAAAGGAGAGGGGAAACATGTTAAAAAAAACAGAAGGTATAGATTTAAAATAACATAAGGTGCAAATCTAAAATAAAATCACGTTGCTATGCTCACAATCACACCGGCAACACCTGCAACGCCCATAGCTGCATTCGAGACTGTAGCTACATTATGAATCCGTGATCCTTCTTGCTCGGTGGCCTCGACACCACCTTCTCCTTCATTCTCTCCACTCAACTCCTCCAACGATTTTCCCTTTGATTCCGGAACAAGTAAAGTGCACAACATCCCAATAAAGTTGATCACACCAAGCATGATAAGAGAGTTCTTAATCCCAATACCGGTTGGATACCCTTTATCCGTCTTGGTAGGATCTTTACTTTGTGCAGCATACAAGAATCCAAATGCACCAACAATTGCTCCTGCCTTTCCTGCAGCAGCTGAGATTCCATGACAAGTAGACCTTAACCTAGCCGGAAAAATCTCTGCCGGTACAACAAATGTTGTAGCATTTGGACCAAAATTAGCAAAGAAGAATGTGAGTGAGTATATTACCACAAACCCAATTCTATTCTCTTCCTTGCTCCAATGATCATATGGTATGGCAAGAGCAAACATGAAAACAGTCATGAAGAAGAATCCCATCATTTGAATAGCGAAACGACCCATGTAATCGATAAACGCTACTGTGAACCAGTAACCCGGAACAGTACTGCACAACGCAATAAGTGTTTGTGCTCTTGCAATCTTGTAAACCTCATGAATTGCATTCATTTCCTTTGCCGGAGGGATCCATCCGATTGCGCTAAAAATGTCCTTCTGGAAAAGATTCTGACTATAGAAAGCAATATCCAACAAAAACCAAGTACTACATGTTCCAAACAAAGCCCAACCATGTCGTGCTGCGAATTGCTTGCTGAACAAGCCATAACTATTCCTTTTATCAGTAGTCATTTTTTGTACCTTTTCCTCTTCAACTTCAAGTTCAACTTGCAACACCTTAGACATATCGGAAGCAGCTTGTTTCGCATTCTTAGCGACAAGAGCTGTGTAACGAGCAGTTTCTGGCATTTTCATACGCCAATAATAAGTTAATGCAGCCGGAAGTGCGCCAAACATAAGAATAAGTCTCCAAACGTAATCAAACTGAGGCACTAACAATGATGCTGCTGGATTTTCTTCAAAGGTGGGAACCTTATATTTGTGATCAAATATAGAAGCGACAATTAAAGCGATAATTCCGCCACCTAAGATACCAAAACCTTGCATAGCAAAAACAGCAGCAATAAATGCACCTCTAGTTTTTTTGTTAGCATATTCAGACATGATTGTAGCTGAAAGAGGGTAATCACCACCAATACCAAAACCAAGCCAAAACCTAAAGAAACAAAGTGTTGCCATAACACTCTTTGGACTTGATCCAAAAGAGAGTCCTGAAGCAACAGAACAAACCACCATGAGAATAAGTGTTAAACCATATACTTTTTTCCTGCCAAGTTTGTCCCCAAGCCAACCAAAGAATAATTGGCCAGCTAGTGTTCCAACAAGTGCGACACCAGTTACAGCTGATTGAACACTTGGTGGAAGTGTTCCTGGTCTTGTTGGATTTGGTTCAGTGTAATATATTCTTCCTAACAACTTTGTGACAAGGGAAATGCAGAAAAGATCATAAGCATCAGTGAAGAATCCCATTCCAGCTATCACAATTGTAGTGAAATGGTACAATTGTGTCTTTGCCACATCAAGTGCATTTAGCACTCCTAGCTCTCCTGACATGGCTGAATTTGTTACCTAGTCCCCTACAAAAGAACAAAAAGACAAGTTTACCAACCTTTGACTATATATAAATATATACAAGGCCATTAAATATATGAAATGAATGCAATAAAAAATTTCCTAATAATAAAAAGTTTAGGAGAATTGAATCCAGGGACAAATTAGAGTTGAGGAAAGCTTTGATGTTCGCGAAGTGCTAACATAGATACTTATATGCTCCCTCTGGTCCTTAATATAAGAAACAATTGACTTTTTAGATTCATTGTATAAGTGGTGTATCAAATCTATATTTATAACGAAATACATTAATTATTCAATAAATCTAAAAAGTCAATTGTTTTTTATAATAAGGACCGGATGGAGTATTTCCCACCATCAATGTCTCACACAAGTAACAATTTGAACCCAGATCCATGTGATTTGAACTAAATACTCTCCCCGTCCCTGTGCATAAACACCCTTTGAAAAAAGTCTCGCTAAATATAAGTCTCTAATTACTAGATACATTTATTATTATTTTTCTAAACATACCTCTAATTAATACTATTAATTCACAGTAAAGGTGGGATTACCAACACACCCGCTCTGATACCATGTAGAACCACCCCTTCTAGTCAACACAAGGCAACTAGGGGCATATCGCAGTAAAGGTGCGATTACCAACACACCCCCTCACGTTTAGGGTGGGATTTCCAACACACCCGCTCTGATACCATGTAAAAATTTAGCGTTAAACTCATCTATACAAAACTTGCATGTAAGGTGACAAATGTCTCCTTTTTATAAATTCTTATCAAGAGTCAAATCTATAAGATGTGGGACAAAATATACCCCAATTAAACCAACAGAAGACAACTAGAGGCTGAATGCAATAAAGGTGGGAGCAGGATGGAGTACTTACCAATTGATATCTAACTAACTCTCACAGCATAGTAGAAATAGAAAACATACGAGTATGACAATTCTTACCAATTACTATCATTGTCCTTAAACATTTTTTTTTTTTGACGGTCTTGTCCTTAAACATATATAATCCTCTTTAAAGAACATATGGTCCTCAAATGATTTTATCTTTTATTTACAGTAAATAATATGATGAAAAAGCTAAATCATTTCTCTCTTATGAATGTATTTAAAAAAACAATATCAATACTACCTATGAATTCTTTCAAAAAAAAAAAAATACTACCTATGAATTGACCCTTAGTAATTAAAAAAAAATTATGATACGGATTACAGAATGCAACCTTTAATAAACATTATTTTCCTTCAAAAAAAAAACATTATTTAATTTCCCTAAATTCCTTATTAGATTGAATCTACAACCCACCTGGGATATCAAGACCAAGGAATTAGAATTAATGGTTAACAAATATTCCGGAAATTTGTTTCTAGTCCTAGCTTAATTTATTTCTAGAAAGCAACAATTATAGAAAGCTAGACTAGATAGAGACTAAGACACATAGACATCTAGAGACGACAATTTTGCTCAATTAAATTATCTTTCTTGGTGGCCCTACCAAATAATAAATAAGAGAATAAAAGTAGTTTCTTGTAAAAAAAAACTAAAAGTCAATGTTTTGTTTAACATATTTTTCTTTCTCAAATTATTTGTAGTTTAAATTACAAAGATAATGTTTATTATTCTTATTTTTCAATACTATGATCTTATTTATTTAAAATAGTTTATCATTGTCTAGTCTATATTGTAAAAAGATGCATGATCATTTGATATACTTTAGTGCGAATTCAAAAACTAAATTCCTCAATTTTCTGTATGTAGTGTATGAGTTTAGCTGTTACACCCTTTGAAATAAAAATAAATAAATAGTTTTTCATTTATCTATTTACAATTATAATTTTTGTCAAAGTTTATGTTATCATTAGGACATATTGCAAGCAAAGATATGGAAAAGATTAACTTGTTTCTGAAATATCTTGATGAATACCAAGATATATAGATAGAAAAGTGGAGGAAGGAATAGAGGCTTGTGACAAATTATTATTGTAATTAATACTCTCTTCCTAATTATAAACACTTTATAGTTATTTTTACACATGCATAAAATAAACTTCTGGTAAATAAACTGATGCAGAAATTAGAGAAAGGAGAATAACATTAAAATGAAATGATTATAGGCATAAAAGATTAAAGGTTCATGAGACCATTTCTTAATTCAGCAATTAGCATTTCTGTCTCACTTCTTGAAGAAGTACTATTAGCTAGTACTTTACCAAAAGAGTATAGTAAGACTAGAACTAATTGAATTTCCAAAGTAATGCATGGGAAAAATTCATGAAAATAAGACATGTCCACTTAGTCAAAGGTGGAAAGAATGATTGTTTGTTAAGTACGTTAATTATAACTGCCTTTATAACTAGAAAAGTACTATGTGGGGCCTCTTATATCACTATGGAAACTGTTATAACAGCACCATCACCATATACTCAACATGAGACGAAATTTCTACAAATGAAAAATATATTAAAAGTGTTCAACCTCTTAAATATACCTTGTAGTATCTTAAGACATTAATTTCTAAATTTCCATGTGGAGATTAATTATGATTTACCAAAATAAAGTAAGCTTAATTTTTCATTAAGGAAAATGATAAAGGTTGACAAACTCACCAAGCTAGAGAGATAGAGAGAAGACCTCTTTGTGAGAAGTCAAGTTAATTGTTGTATGAAGAGCTAGCTAGGTGCCTGCACTGTGAGCAGCTAAACTATAACTATATGCATATATATAGGTAACATGAACTTTGCTAGGTCAAAGGAATCAATTCAGCATCAATGGTATATGCCTAATCTAATCACAACTCACAAGCATTCATCAATGTAAACGCTTCATTAGCACTATTTTTTTTATTTTTTTTTATTAATTTTTTGGTTTCTTAAATCTGAATGCTAATTATGTTAATTAATGATTAAATTAGATACCCCAAACATTCAACATTCACGGAAACACATACATCATTGTAATAAAAAATATAAAAAATAAAAATAAAAGGAAACACATACATCACTTGCATCCAAGTCCAACCATGTTTATTTAATAAAAAAATTGTGATTGGAAAATTTATTATTGAGAAATGATATTTGTACAACTAAATTTCGACAATTTTGCAGTAATTAACTATTGGATATATCAAGAGTTGAAATTCATTAATCACCAAAGTAATTTCATTAATAACAACTTTTATGGCCTATGTACAACAATTATGTTGTTCAAAGCTTCAAAAACTCTAATATATTTTTTTAGCATAATATGTTTTTAATAAGAGGGGAAATAAATGCATATTTTAACATAAGAAACCAAGTTGTTTGGACTCCAGTGGCAATGAGGACGTATCTGGAGAATACCGGGTTCGATTCTCAGGAGGAACAACGTTTGGTCAGTGCGCATGACTCTACGCATGAGCCGGATTAGTCGTCAACCTTTGGTAGGTCGGAAACCGGTACGAAAGCCAAAAAAATAAAAAATAAGAAGTGAGGGTAGTGTAATTCAAGCATTTTTAAGTGAGGGAAATGTAATTTACTTTTTTATTTTTTTATTTTAAGGAAAACCACTATATGAGTTGACATTTTTTGTAGTTGACATGCCAATTTATTCTTTCCGAATAATATATCCTTATACAGATACGAAACCAATTAAAAATCTAGGACATCCATTCCACTTAAGGAAATTAAGCGAAATTTCAAATTTGACATTGATTCCACTTGTAGTAACAAACTTTTTTTTTTTTTTTTTGAGGAAACTTGTAGTAACAAACTAACAGGTAGATGCTCAATATATTTAATACCCCTTGTATCTGTTACAAACCAATATTCAACTATACTGGTAGTTAGAGGTTCTCCAATATCAAAATTCTGGGTTGTATAATAGTTTCTATTATGCCATATCATAAATTATCCATTAATAGATTGCTTGTTTATTTTTAAAGTAATTCTTAAGAGACTATAATTTAAATATTTTGGTTCAATTTTAAACCACTAACAAGTGGCCCTTGTCCTTAAAAAAAAACAAGTAGCCTCTAATAAAACAATAAATTAACTTTTATGTGTATGACACGGTACGTTATCTAAAATACTTAAATTAAAAAAATATATTATAAAATATACAACTTGACACGTCCTTTGATTGCTACAATGAGGAAAAATGATAAGGGATTGTTTTACTGATCAATCACATAAATTAAAAAAAAATTGGTAGTAATATTTGTTAAGAGTCCCATCTTCTACTCTTTTTTGTTCCTATTCTTCTTAATTTTGTGCTATATGAAAAAGGAACTTCAAAGTCTTACAGGATTTTTTTCATGATATGATTTAATTAGTGGAAGGAAGCATATTGTTTTTGAGCGAATGGAACATAATGTGAATGGTAGATTGGAGTTCTAGGGCTTAAGATAGAGCTTTAGACCTAACATATTTGGACAAAAAAAAAAGTCGAAAACAGTTTAATTATAAATATCCAATAAACCTAATATGTTGGATATTATGACACTATTCTTAAAATATATGTTGTCAACCATTATTTTTAAATAGGACAACGGTAATATATTGAGATTATTTTTTTTTACAAAAACAAAATGATATTCATTCATTCAAATCGAGAGATTACTCAACATCGCTAAAAACGTAAAGGATGAATCTGCGAACAAACTCACATCATCCAAGTTAATAGCATATAACGACATAATGCCTACAAAAATATATGATAAAATTAAAGTCACCGGAATATCCATGACCTCCAGATCTGCAACGTTGACGCCCAAATCTTTGATTGAATAATCGATCTTTCAATATGAATCA
The DNA here is from genome assembly GCA_958299785.1 of Medicago lupulina. Taxonomy (NCBI): domain Eukaryota; kingdom Viridiplantae; phylum Streptophyta; class Magnoliopsida; order Fabales; family Fabaceae; genus Medicago; species Medicago lupulina. The sequence goes on along the minus strand of OY283141.1, from coordinate 67,193,034 downwards.
AATGAACACCGCAGGAAGACAGGAAATCAAACAATGCCGCACAAGACGACGAACAACAAACCACCACACTTAGGTGATGAAATCACAAAGAAAAAACCTAGATCTATGTGAAAAATCACTTATTTAGATTGAAATGGAGAGAAAAAGATGAAGATGGGTGATTTCAGGTCAAAAATTGACCCAAAACCACTTCCTCAATGAAAAATCTAGAAGAAAAAAACCTAAAAAGAGAAAATTAGAGCCGGCTTGTTGGAGAGAGAGTAAGTTGATTCTTAATATATTGAGATTATTATGCATCTGAGATATTAAGTTTTTACATAAGTATAATATGAATCAAAGACTAGTTTATCATATCTATAAAAATACCATGGGCTAATAGTCTAATATGAATTTTTTTTGTCCAAAATTAAATTGTGGAAAACAACATTAAATCTTAATCAAAATAAATAAAATATAAAGTACAGAACGTCCAAGGACCAAACATTCTTTCGTGCCCACGCCATATCGAACAACTCACAATTAAACTATGACGCTTTGTTTTTTTTAGGTGTATGACGCTATGTTATGTGGGTTTATAATAATTATTATAATCGATAAACAAAGTCAATTATGTTATAAATATATTATAGTGGATGTTCATTAGTCATTGGGCCAAATATTTGACTCATTAAACCATTTTCATACTGTTGTATCTCCCTATAAATATGGTGTGTTGTAATAGAAACATAGACATAATGAAATACTATTTCTTTCACTTTTCTCTTCATCATCTATATTTTCATAACACGTTATCAACACGTTCTAATCAACTGAGAGTGATATCAATAATCAGGACGAAGCTCTAAGGACTTGAGGTAATAGTTTTTTTTTTTTGAACAGACAAAAATGAATTATATTAACAATCAAGCGAGTTAGGGAGTACAACCAAAACGGGCAAAAGAGAGTACAACCAGTCAGAGTATCGTTACAAAAATAAACAATCAAGCAATACCCAAATATACAAGCGGGTTGGACCACCAACTATGAATACCATAAGTAAATGTCACATTACGAGCCTTCAACCACCACAATGAGCAGTGTTGGACTTTATCTAACAGTTGCATAAGAGAGTTACGTGTGTTCCTGAATAATCTGTCATTCCGCTCCTTCCACAAAACCCAAACACAGAGAAGCCAAATCAGATGAAAAAATGACCGCCTCGCTCTCGAACCACCTACATAATGTATGAACTGGTCAACGTGGGTGGTGATGATTTGATCCTCCACCCCCTCGATGCCAAGCCAATTCCTCACGAGCAACCACAACGCTCCAAAGAACGGACAGGACAAAAACAAATGATGCACGTCCTCCACCTGCCCATAATCTGTCATTCTTTGCACATGATGTTTGTTGATGATTTATTTTTATAATTCATCTATTTTTCACTAATTGTTACAATTACCTCTATGTAGCTTATTTGTTAGGTTTAATTTCTACTTAAGCTTCTTTCACTATTGTATTGAATTTTTGAAAATTAATTTTATTAATATCGATCAAATCTATAATATAGTTCCTAAAGAACTTGAAAAAAAAATCACAATTTAATTCTTTACGAATTCTTGAAGAATTGAAAAATGAAATGCATCCTTAAAGGATTGCTTAAATAATTGTTTTCTTTATCTAGATCTGTAAAAACTCAATTTTATTATAATAAATTCCTGAAGAATTTAACAATGATGCATCCCTGAAGGATTGCACAAATAAATTTATGAGATTTATTATATAGTTCTTGAAAAACTCAAAATAATTTAATAATTATGCATCTCTGAAGGATTGCATAGTCCTTGAAGAACTATATGATATTGAAAAGAAAAAAAAATGCATTCTTGAAAAATTGCTTAAAAACTCAAATTTTCTAATAAATTCATAAAGAACTCAACTGTGATGCATCCCTGAAGGATTGCACAAATAAATCGATGAGATTTATTATATTATTTTTGAAGAACTCAAAAGAATTTAATAATTTTGCATCCCAGAAGGATTGCAAGAGTAATTTTTTTTTTGTTACAATTGCAAGAGTAATATGATAATATTTAGTGTTTATTTTAATCGTGTGCATTAGTATCATAAAAAAATAAAATTTTATTTTTATTTTTTTAATGTGTATTTTATCATATTTTAATCTAGTGGTCAATATTATTTTAATGTGCTTGAGTAGTTACAATTTTAAAACTATTAACTCTTATATGTTATACTATGTAGTAATAATTTTTACTGTTACATTATTTTACACTATTAAATATTGAATAGTTACAATTTTTATAATTGTGTCGGTTCTATTATGCAATGTCTATAAATTGTGTTAAATTACTAATATTTAATGTTAACTAATATAATTATAAGTTTTTTTTACAAATATAATAATTTTTTATTTTATAAATTATTTACGTTAGTATTGTTTAGACAAGATAAAATGTGACAAGGAGACTATAAATTTTGCACTCGTTTATTTTCTCTTTTATACTATAAATTTGGCACTCGTTTATTCTCTCTTTTATACCAGAGCTATAATAACTAGTTTTTTTTTTTTTTTATGGTTATATTTTTAGATGGAAATATTAAACCGATATTTGGTTTGTTAAAAAAAAAAACCCGATGTTTAGTTATATTGAATCATATGCATATGGTCATTCTCTATAGCATTTTAGATCTATTATCACATGTTTATTTATTTACATGACATATATTTGATGATTGTTTAATCTATTTGAAATCATAGACCTAATATATGTTAAACATTAAACATAAAGTAAACTGCAATCATTTTGCATATTGAGATTGCATGCATATAAAGAAACTAATTGTAGTTTTACATTTAGCACTGCAAAAATTATTGAAGACTTCAAAAGAGTCAATATGTTGTTATATGAAGGAATATAATTACACATTGAGAATGTAATATATTCCTCTATGTCTCAAAACTTCAAGGATATCCTTCTAAATGGATATTATATTGAAATAAGAAATGAGGAAGATATTGAATATCTCTATATTACGAGACATATTTTGGATAAAATAAGTGTAGTGAAAAGGTTACATGTCTTTTCGTTTGAATAATACTACACTTATATTAGTGAAATTAAGGCACATATTATTGTAAACTAGAAGTTTACAAGTCACATTAAGTTTGTTGTTGGCAAGATAAGTTGGGTCATCTTGAATATATTATGATGCGAAGAAAAATAGTTAATTTTTTAATGGTTTTGAATTGAATAACCAGAAGTTTCTTCAAGTCTAATAACTTTTATGCATTACTAATTCTCAAAGAAAGTTGATATTTGAGGAAATGAGTGTCACATTTCAGGATATACGTGAACCAATACACACATAATGATCACGTGGACCATGTAGATATTTTATAACTTCAATTGATGCAACAACTATGTTTACATGTATGTTTATTGTTAACTCACAACTAGAAGTTTGTGAAATTATTTGACTAACATCTCATTTTCCTCATTTGATAAGTATTGAGCGCATATGGAAATTTATATTGAACATTCGGTAACATATGTTCATCTATAAAAATGGGCTTGAAGATCCATTCATTAGACGTCTAATGTCAAATGTACGATCAATAATTATAAGATAAGATCGTTCAACTTTGTATGTGGGAATATAAAATCTTGCATTGTGAGACATTGATTCGCATCAAGCCAACAAGTTATCATACATAGTTCATCCCCTAATTTACAATTTCATTTTTGGTTTATAAACCTAATAATTTTCATATAGGCATTTTTGGATATGTTGTCTATGTTTGAATTGTTTCAATTTAATGCACTTCGATGAATTGTAAAAGAATATTGGTAAACTATCATTGATTTTAATCTCCATCTATTATAAATCATCTTGAGCCAATATTTGGAGACTTTTTTATAGCCCAACAGGCTAGTTATGTCTAGTATAATAATTATAAATGAATGAAATATTTTCCCAATATTAGGGGGAGATGATAAGCGGCAGAAAATATGAACTAGAAGTTCAAATGAATTATTTTTATCTCATCTTGATCATCGTATAAATGAATATGAACTAGAAGTTCAAGACATAGTTCAATTGTAAAGTTAACCAAACAAAGTATCAGCCGCTAATGCTCCAATAAAAATGGATGTCCCTATTGGACAATCTAAAGGTACAAATGAATATCAACCACGCTTGACGCATGGTAGAAAAATCGGTTCCAATAAAAAAATAATCCTCAAGAAAGAAAATAAGTTAAAAAGAAAAATAACCCCACATGAGGATATGAAAATTCCAAAAGAGTATTTGACATAATTTTTTTTTTGATAAGCGAGGAGAGGAGACAAGCATCCGGAGGTCTCAACGACATCCCAACTAAGTTGGCACCCCGAGAGACCTCCTTCCTATGCCGCCACTCTCAAGAAATTTAATTAAAGAAAAGGAAAATAATTACAAAAGAAGGGGGGATTAGACCAATACTCTTATGAGGAAACGAAAACGAAAAGGTAGAAACAATAAACAGCCTAAGAGAAATTAAGGTAACCGGAAGTTCGGCAGCCCACATCTGTCCCGGAAAAAATCAATTTTCACCTCATCTGGAAGTGCATTAAGCCAAATCTCGCCCACTATGGAGTGGCCCAAAGCAGCTAACTTGTCCGCACAACAATTTCCTTCTCATAAGATATGCGAGGAGATAACCTGAATACCAAGGTTGCAGGCATTATGCCATCTATTACGAAGCATAAGCAGAATCAGAGAAGAGTTCGAAAAAATCCGTAGAGCACTGGTGGAATCACTATCTAGCCACAAGTTTCTCCAACCAAATCTAGCAGCACATTCGATAGCAACGATAATACCCATGACTTCCGCATAAAAACTGATTGTGCCCCAACATTACAGTAGAAAGCACCTCTAAAAGTACCTAAGTAATCACGGAACAGCCCTCCGCAAGCTGCAAATCCACCAACCACCGAGCCATCTGTATTTACCTTCAACCACGGAGCCGTCAGCGTCTTCCACAAAACCAAAATAATGTCTTTGGCTCTACGGCAGTTAGGAGAGACCGCAAAAGAGTCAAGAAAAGAGAAGTCAGAGGTCAGGCACTTACCTTTCGAGAGATTCCTAGACATGGCGATATTAGAATGCATGCGAACCTTGGCTAAATGCAAAGTTGGAATTACCGTTGTGAACCGAAGGGAATTTCTAGCCCACCAAATAGTATGAAGCGTGTGCAAAATAGCTTGTGACGAGCACCTTTCCGGCCTACAAGAAAGAAGAGTGTCTATGGAAGTGCAATCAATAACACAATTTAATTTACCACCTATCCAGTTCCAAAGATCCAAAGCAAACGGACACCGAATAAAAAGATGATCTGATACATCATTCCCCCAAAGAGCCCATAAATTAGGCAAGAGAGATCCTTTATACCTCTAATATTCCAATAAAGAATATTCATTGATCAAGCTGTTGAGAATCACCCCGTGCACGGGATTTAGACGGCTGCTTTGGTAACACATGTTGCACCTTAAGTTTTTGCATAATTGATTTTTAAGTTCCAGAAGAACAAATCAGGTACCTGAAACTTATGAAAATAGAGAGATCTCGATAAATTATGTCTTAAATGGAATGAGATGGAACCAGAAATAAAAGTCAACATTGACAATGTATTTGCATATAATATAGCGCTATGTGTGATTAGTGATAAATGAGGATCATGAATTAAAAATTGTAGATAAAGAAAATATATGCAAATTGAAAAAGAAAATTCTATTGAAGTCAAACTCGTTTGGTAAAGTGAAACTTTTTAGACTCGTAGCATACACACTTGAAGATGTAAATTAAGTTAAATATATATGATTTTCGCGAAAAGTGAATTAGAATGAGTTTGATATGTTCACCAGAAGTGAATTGATAAATGTCTATCGTTTATTTTTAAGAGAATAATTCACCTGAAGTGGGTTGAAGAACTTTTTCTTGATTATGTTTAGTAGCATGTGAAATGCTCAATTTTTATGAAATATGTGTTACAATGTATGACTCACTTGATAGTGATGCTTATATAGAACTCCTTGAATGATTTAAATTTCGTGAGACATACTATTAAAATTGTTAGAGAGATGACATCATTTGTCCATCTTAAAGATTAGAAAATGTATTTGTTATATTCGATTCTATAACGATGATATAAATATTTATCAGAACTCCTGAAGAGATTCTAAAATTTGTTGATTATAGAAAAGTTTTAAATGAATATGTTGGATGCAAAAAGTTTGTTTGGATTTACAAATTCATTACTTAATTGAGATGTTGTGCATCAACAAATTTATTAAAATAAATTTATATGGAGAAATATAGTTGATTATGTACTAGAATGATTGCGATGTCATTTGACATGAAAAAAAATCATGTCATGCCTCAAGAAAATGATGAACTTGAATTGGTCCTGAAATACCATATCTTAGTTCAAACAAGGAAACTAACATATTATATATATTGCGAAATTTTGTTTTTGTCGATAATAGTTATTGGAACAAAGTCAAACATGCAATTTGCTCAAGTACTTGGAAATGTTAGTTACATCAAGAAAGTGGTAAAGGATTATGATGTTACACATGCAAGAAACTTGTGTTTTTCTCACAAGGAGGCTCTTTCAACAATTTAATATGAAAATATAACATCTCAAGCACTGTCAATTTGGATAAAGATATCAAAATAACCACATTTTTTGGCAAAGTCAACGTAAAGTTTTTGAGAAACTTGTATTAAGGATTGATCTTCGTCGTCTTAGAGATAATTGTCTCCATGAGGGGGAGAAATAAATGTCTTCTGCACTCTTTTTCCCTTCACCATGGTTTTATCCCATTGAGTTTTCCTAGTAAGGTTTTTAACGAGGCAGTTCACACTCACAAGGATATTGTACTCTTTTTCCTTCATTAGAATTTTTTTTCACTGGGTTTTTTCTAGTAAAGATTTAATGAGGCATATCCTCGGTGGACATCCAAGGGGGAGTGTTATAAATATATTATAGTGGATTTACATTAGTCATTGGGCCAAACATTTGACTCATTAATCCATTTTCATACTCTTGTATCTCCCTATAAATAGGGTGCATTGTAATAGAAACATAGACATAATGAAATACTCTTTCTCTCACTTTTCTCTTTCTCTTCATCATCTATATTTTCATAACAAATTATTATTTTTGCACCACATAAAAAAGTTAATTATTGTCCCCGTGAGCATAACTCAATTGACAATATTAGTCGGAGTTCGAACCTCAGACACCCACTTATTTACGTTAAAATAGTTGAATTCTATTTACTATACTAGACAAAAAACAGTCAATTATTAATTTACCAACAAATAAAGTTAATTATTATTTTGCACCATAAAAAAGTCAATTATTAATAATTTGTGCCAACAAAAGTGAATTATTATTTTTCATTGATGTTTGATTTGCTAAAAAATGAAGGACAAGGCATAACAACTCTAGTTGTCCAGTGTTTGATTTGATATGTAAAACTGTTTCAGGTATAGAATAAACTGGAGGCAAGGGACATGACAAAAACTGATATTTTTGTCCCTCATCAAACCACAACACAACTTTTTTGTCTCACGTACAGGTTGTCTAAAATACCAAAATAACATTTCGTCCCACAAAAATTGTATAAAAAAAAAAATCAATGTTACAAACATTTGTCCTGTGATGTTCTACCTTGTGTCGTGCTATTTTGTCTTGTACTGTTTGTCCAGTACTTACTGTTTTGCAAACCAAACGCACAATGCTTAATTGATTTTATATCTGGTTTAGTACTATATTTGTGTACGAGTGCAAATCGTGGCGTTATTCAGGAACTTGTGGCATGGTTTGTAAGGATTTAAAACACAATAAAAGTAATCTTTGATGCATTTTCTAAGAGAGCTTAAGAATCTTATGAAAACTAAATGAGATAACTTTTTTAGAACTTAGAAATTAAAGGTTGAGGTGCTTCTTCAAAAAAAAAGGTTGAGGGTCTTTGGGCATCCTCAAAGACGTAAAACAGTGAATTTAAAACTCTTTCAAGATATCTGATACTAACAATTCAGAATTTTTGGATTTTCAAAAAAACGATATAACTCAAAAACAAAGAGGAAAGCAAAGACGAGGTTGAAAGAAGGCTTAGAAAAATAGAAGACTGAAAAAGTATTTTATATGGTCTAATAATTAGAAGTTTTGCATTACTAATCCAATTTTTTATTAAAAAATATATTATAGTACCTTCATTGATAATAACTAAAGTTTTTCAAAAAAAAAAAATGATAATAACTAATAAAATCATTTCTATCCTATTATTTCAAAATCCGGAATGGACAGCAGATTTTAGGGATTTGAGAAAGGAAATTCATATTAAATGCACATATCAGGGCATTCCGAATTCCAATATCCCACAAAGAATTGCCAAAAAACTGGTTAAACGAGGTTATTCAGATAAGGATCTTATGCCCTTCATTATATGGACTGGATTAAAGGGGTCAGTCATCCTAAAATTAGGATTCATTTATTGTCGCAAATATTCGCTTGTAGCATACCATATTTCAATGGATTAGCGTAATTTTTTTTACCGCATATACATTCCTGTAAAGATTATGTTTTTCCATAATAGAACTTTGTTGTTCAAAATCTTGGACTATCCATCCTTTAGAAGGTATTGTTAAAAGAGTGACTTCAAAACTTGGGAAAGGTTGGTGCCTTTTGGATAGAGATTCATGTGTAGGGAAACACATGAGAGGAAAGTCATTGTGAGCAATTTTGGTGAATCTTGGGAAATCAAACGAGAAGATCTTTGAGAAATCAATGGTTAAGGGTTGGTTCATTTTGGGGTAAGATTCTAGAGTTGGGAAATAATTGTGAAACACATATTGGATAGTGAAATCATTGAGTCTCTTGGTCACAAAAAAAGGTTTAGAAAAATAGTAGAAATTAGGTTTGTTCTTAGCTTTATGAAGCTAATATATTGTAACTCTTTGTATCTATTTTGTAAAGAACTCATTGATAGTGGATTGGAGACTCTCTCCTCTATATGTAGGTCATTGTTGGGTCAAACTATGTGAACAAATCTTTGATGTTGTTCTACATGCTCAACCCTCTTTATCTTGTTGTTTTTTTGGTTCGATTGTAGTTTTGTTTTACATTTGGTTGTTATATTAGATCTAGATTTGTTGTTGTTGTTGTTGTTGTTTATGGTTATTTTAATTATTGATTTCCATTGATAATTTCTCCACACGTCTAAGTTTATTGGTGTTATTTTTTGACTTATCGAATTCACAACAATTAATGTCCACCACGGGGAAATGGAAAAAGTTTGGAGTAATACTCAAATTCGTCCTTGAATTTTCAAAAATCAGTCAAATTCGTCCATGAATTTTGCGAAATATTTGTTTAGTACTTCATAGATATTACTCAAAAATTCAAGGACGAATTTGCGGTATTACTCAAAAAATTTGTCAAGTAAACTTCATATTGATTAAGAAGGACTTCAGAATGACTGGAAAGTACTTCATATTAAGATCAGAAACATTTCATATGTAGAACCAAATGACTTCAGAACAAGAGTTCAAAAGAAATCGCATGTATGTACTTCAGAATGTAGATCAGTTAGATTAGAATGCAGTTCATAGGCACATCAGATTGAAGCTTTAAAGATCATATTAGAGTTAAAAAAGCACAAAACAAATTATCAATTGAAGCAAATTTAATTGTGAGTAAGAAGATCAATGTAAACTTCAGAAGAACAAAATCAAATCAGAGTAAAACACTCACCTTGGGAAGAATTTTGGTCACCAAGGCAAGAGTCCACATCACTAAGGAGAAAGTAACATTTAGTATAACGACTTGTTTCTTACTTTCTGACCAACACAAGAAAGGTCCCACCTTTTCTATATCAGCAATGATAGCGTGACACTCTTAATGTGTACACCTTTTGTACCATTCTAAAAAAATTAAGTTAATCAAATATATGGTCTGTGTGAACACATTTTTTTAGTTGCTAACCACTAATTTTTTATAATTTATTTGGTTAACTAAGTGGAAATATACCGGTCACGCGCATTTTAGTTGCGTGGCCATATTTTTTTCGGAAAAATAGTGGTCACGCAACTGAAAAAATGTGGTCACACAGACCATATATTTGTTAACCAAAATTTTTTAGAATGGTACAAAGGAATGTACACATAAATGATGTCAACCTATCTTTATTCTTTCTATATAAAGAACATCATTCAAAGGATCATACATGATCTCACATATCTGATATCATATCAGAATCACGCTCAAAGATTAGAATCATCTTCATAGATCAGTAGCAATCTCAAATACACTTAAGCCTATATTGTATCTTTGTTTAAATTTTTAAGTGTATTTCTTAGATCATAATAACCCTTGAGTGTATTTTCAAACTAACACCTATAAAGTTTCAAAATATTGTAAACTAGAACCTTAAATGTTTCAAAATCTATAAATTGGCACCTCTAATTTTTTAAAATTTGCAAATCGGTCCCTCTTTTCAAATTTTATCAAAAACTTTTAAATTTTATAAAAGTAGACAAAATATGTCAACATTGAAATCTATTATCACTCTATCCAAAAAAACAAAAAACATTTAGTAATGAAGGAGATACAATTGAATTATTTGAATTGCCTACTATTTTAAAAGTAAATACTAATGTGCGCCCTTAAGACACAAGTTAACATGTGTCCTAAAGACACAAATTAACATGTCCCTATTTTAAATTCTCTAAAATCTTCCGATTACCTTATCCAGACACACTATTAAGATTTTTCATCTTCTTCACAAACCTTCATCAATTTTATGCTTATAAACTATATTTGGATGTATCAGCTCGACTATTTGAACTAAACATTGGAGACAAAAAAATGTATGACTTGATAATATTACAATACAACTAGACTTTTGACCCGTGCGACGCACGAGTCTTCTCGACTATAATAGAAACTAATAAATAATCTTTAACCCGTAAGATCATGGGTCGATAATAAACGCAAATTAGATTATTAGAGATACAATATTACAATCAAATGATAATAAAAAATTATAAAGAAAAATGATAAAAATAATACAAAATTATATTGTTGCACGGATCAATTTTATTTATTATTTTTAAACTTAAACATCAAAAATTAATGCAGTTCATGGTTCCTAACAAATTATTTAGGGTAACCGAGTTTGCATGAAAATTAGAGTATTATGTTTGTAAACGTATTAAATAAGTGTACAACAACTTGTAAAAAAAAAACAATCTACAGAAAAAATAGGTTAAGTTGTTGCAGACCTAATAAAATTAATAAATAATAAGGATAAAGATTAAGATATCTATTCAATTTTTGCTTTGAAAAATATTCACGGTTATTAGAGAGAAATAAAAAATATGATGTAAATTTAAAGTCAAAATTTTATGATAGAGTTGTTGCAAACCTAATAAGAGATTAATAAAGAAAAAAATTAAATTAAAACTTAACAAAATTAATAAATAAAAATTACAGTAATTGTTAAATAAGCCGTAATGCTGCCACAGTAATACAACCAGATTTATGAATAGAGGAAGCACTAGAGAATCATCTCATAGAAAAAGCTTAATGAAAAAAAAGGAAGTGAAAGATGACCCCTCCATTTGTGTTGGACTAGCAATTAAGTTGTTTCATTGACAATTGATGTCATCCTTAACATTATAGTGTACAAAGATAGGACTTTTTCAATGTCAACTTTATCTATATTCCAACTTTAGTCATCTTATAGTCAGATCAATCAGCTCTTACTTTAGCACCAAGAAATGCTTTCTGAAAATAAAATAAAAAAATATTAAAACATCTTAGATAACATAGATAATATGAAACTAAAACAATCGAATTGATAATATGAAACTAAAACAATCGAATTATATCAAAACAAACAGTTTACAATGAAACACAATGAAATTTATGCAAAATAACTTGAGTTTTTTAAGTTGTTTTATTATACTAAATTAGTACTTTAAATACACCGACATATATGGTTACATTTAACTATTTTACTTTCTCAAATTATTATTGTCGAAGTGTCATTATCGTGTTTAGTGTTTGTGTCTGTATTAATGTTTCACGACACTAATCATTATATGACCGATAAAATGAACAAACTACCAAAACATTATTCTAACTGCTTAACATTTGCAAATTCTTGATTGAACTGAAATATCAATATTTCTGTTGGATTACTAACCTTGAATGAAGTTGTGCTCCTAAAACCAAACTTAGGCATTTTATGATCCACAGGTTTTAATATCTGAAAAGAACACATAAGTGTCTCATCAACACTCATCATTGCTCCAGCATTGTCAAACTCTCCACAGTAATTAGGAGCAGAAAAAATAGTCACAAGTTGTCTATTAGCAAAAAACTCATATCCATCTTCAACAACCTATAGAAAACAATACACAAGAAATTTAGTTATATACTTGATACGCTCTTTTCAAAAATATCATATTTAAACTTTTATTAGTTGGTCACAATAAAATCAAAACTGTTTAATCTTAGTCCTTAACTTTTTTAGAGTGAATACTCATTTAATTATAATCTCCAAGAAAAACAATGACACCTAATTTAGACGTTGAAAAAAATAAAAACAAATATTTTTTTTAGTCTTAGATGAAGTGGTAATCCACTGAAATTAAACTCACACAAAATTGTGAGGTCCCAGGTTCTAACCCGGGCCATGACATCCGACCTTGCAATTTCGGCATTTGCTAGTTGAGCTAGAACTTCTAGACAATAAAACCAATTTTAGTCGTCGAGAAAAAGAACTCGGAAACCTAAGTCCTTGAGGCCTATAGAAGAGACATGAAAAAATTGGATCTTACGAACTTCATATTCCGGTTTTGTTTTTTTCAAGGACTAAGTTGTCTTTTATTTTTCTCGGCGACCAAATTGGGTCTGTTAGATAGACCAAGGGAGCGTCCGAGGCAACATTAAACCAATAATCCGACTCCTCAAGTGATTTGAACCATCTAAGATCTTAACTCTTAAGACACTAGGTATATGAGCCACCTCTGTTATATATCCAACATTTAGCTCATTCATACTTGATGTGCGACTAGCCAGTCAAACTCGAACCCAACGTGGTCTCGTAGTTTTTCTTGGGAACTAAACTAGGTATTCACTCAACATCTAAGTATACAAGCATTGGGCTAAAAACACAATTTTTCTCAAATTTAGAGATTACTAAAGTCGAACTTTCACGATTATATAGGAACTAAAAACATATTTAACGGTATGAAAATGAATTTACAAAACCTGATGAGCTCTACAAATCAAGTCAAGATCATGCCTTTGAAGAAACTCAGCAACCTTACTTGCACCAAAAGTGAATGAAACACCACGTTCATTAACTCCCCAACCATGAACATCTTTACTAGGATCACTCCACAAAAGATCACATAAAAGACCAGTTTCAGGAACTTCACTTGGCCTAGGCAAATTACATATCTGTTTCAAACTATGCAATTCAGGAGATAATCCACCATGCATACATATAATCTTTTCATCAATGATAGCCGCGACCGGCAAACAGTTGAAACAATCTGAAAATATCTTCCATACCCTTACATTGAATCTCCTTTTACATTCGTCGTAGAAACCGTAGACGCGGTTTATGGAAGCACATTCATGGTTTCCTCTTAGAAGGAAAAAGTTTTCAGGGTATTTAATTTTGTAGGCTAGAAGAAGACATATTGTTTCCAAGCTTTGTTTTCCACGGTCTACATAGTCACCTAAGAACAAGTAGTTGGAACGTGGAGGGAATCCACCATGCTCAAATAGGCTTAATAGGTCAGAATATTGACCATGGATATCTCCTGAAAATAATAACATAGTGAAATTAAACAACATATTAGTTCCTAATACCTTGTTTTAGTAGACAAAAATTCATTTTTGGCAATAATTCAAAACTATTACTATTTATAAAAAATAAAACAAAAGAGATTATGTCTAATGAGGTGTTGGCTCGGTGTTAAGTTTGACCTTGGAACCTAAAGGGACGAAGTTCTAAATTTCAATCTCCTCGTAGAGAGTTGTAAAATAGTCATTAATGTTATTTTAACTGATAATGTTTTCTGTCTTTCCCTTTGAGAAAAATAAAAAAATAAACCAAATTATGTGATGTCTATAGAAAACAAATAAATTCAGATAAATCATTAAACTGAATCATGGAAATCTCTTATTTCCACTAGTTAGAACACACAGATTGAACATGAATGTTGTTCCATAGGTTGCTTTAAAAAGGTTCCTCAAAAAACAGATACTTTTCTCGGTTCTTTGTAACCACTAACTAGTAGCAACAGAGATGTAACCAATTTCAATCAGACCAAAAATGTACATAAACTTTAAAAACATTAAATACAGCCACATACGAAACTACTAACGTAGAAAAATATACCAACAAACCGTGCTTATGAAAAAAGTTAAAACCATGGTACTTGAACTTCAAAAGCAAAAAGTTCATATTGAATTGTAAAGTTAGAATAAAAAATCAATTTAGTTTCTAAATTATTGTTTTCTTTCTCTCTCTAATTTATGTCGTAAACTATGTAAATATATAACATACATAGTTTGAAGACCAAATTTAAGATGTTAGAGACTAAATTGATGAATTTTTAAATAGTTTAAAGATTAAATTTACGGATTTCATTTATTTTAAAGATTGATTTAAACTATATTGAAGAGAGAGCCATAATTTATGAGCTAAATTAATGGTTTATTCGTGAAATTACAATAACATCTAGAAAATCTTACTAAGCGCCCTTCAAAGTGGATATGGATTGGATTGTTTGAAACTCTTGATTATTGGTGTTCAGTATGACTCATATTTAATAATTAGTGGGTAGACGCTCGAGCATAGCCTAGCTGAGCAATTGCCCATATGTTGGGTTACGACTTAGAGAGTTGAAACGGCTAATGTTAATATTATTACTAATTTTAGCTATATGCTGAGAGTGGTGATCAAACCCACGACCTTCTTATCACTATCCTTTTTAACTTGCGTACACAACCACCAAACCAACCTTATATCCCCTTGAATGAAACAAAATTTGATGTCAAAACTACCAACTAATGAGAAACAGTCATTATCATACACTTAAATTGACTAAAACAAATAAGTATTTATTTTTTTAAAAGAAAGAAGGAAAATGAGGTTGAAAAATAGTTACCACATATCTTAATTGGTGCCTCAAGTTCCAACAAATTAGGCTGCTTCAAGAAAATATCTCTAGAGACCACACAAAGCTGCTTGATTTCTCCCTCTGAAAGCTGAACCTGTTTCCCAGGTCTTCCTCTAACATCAAGCAACCTATTAATGATACCATCAAGAACCCTTCGTTCCATAATCAAGAAAAGAACAACAAAATTTTGAGGAAGAAAAAAACGGACTAATTACTAGAATAAAGAACATGTGGTTGATGTTGTTCTTTCTTATATAATAAGCATCACTTTTGAAACAAAGGCTATAACTACAACTCATACAAAGGAATCAATCCTTTGGTTCTTGATATATAATATTTTGAGGTTAATATTTGGTTCGGTTTCTAAAGTTATTGGTAAAGGGTGGTGGAAGTTGAATTGAAAAGACAAGAATATATTCGGTTGGAGGAAAGAGTAAACTTTATACATAAACAAAATCACAAAATATATAAGAAACTTACTATATATGTAAGGAAGGAAAGAATGAAGAATATAAGTAGATGAGTAAAGTAGTGACTGGGGAATGAGTGGACAATGCATTGTTCTAATACGCGTTTTGGTTTAATCAACAACTGGAAAAGAACTAAATCTCTTAAATAATTTAGTAGGAGATTCATATTTCATCTCATGAGTATTGAAGAACACACAATATTACACATGTTTTTTTTTTTTTTTTGAGACAATATTACATTTAATAAAAAAATATATCAACATGATAAATGAATTTTGGTATGGAATAAGCTCCCCAGCTCCAGCTCCTGGTAGATAAATAGCTTAATTTGCAGCTTATAGAATAATCGCTTATTATAAGTGTTTTTATATATAAACTATTTTTATTTATTGCTAAATGGCAGTGGAAACTTCGTATAAATATCACGGTAACCCAAACAAAAATCACACTCATGATTATAACTTATTATGAATGGTCATTGTAAGTTTAATTCAGTCGGTAAAGACATTGCATTATATATACAATGGAAGAAGTTCGAACCTCAAACAACACACTTATTTGCTTTAAGATGTGAATTTCTATCCGCTAGACTACTTGAAAAAAAACATATTATGAATGGACATAAACTTAAGTTGGATATTTATGTGCATTCATAATATTCCCAACACATTAGAAAGAATTAATAAATAAATAAATAAATAAGAGTGAAGACTAGTTTGAGTCTCTAAGAAATATTTAGGATTTAATTTAGTCCATGAGAAAAATAAAAGCAACGTTTAATCCTTGAGAAAATTAAATTTATTTCTCTTTAATAGGCTTCCCCAACATTCTTGAATCCAAATGGCATTACAACCCATTAAAATGTTCCAAGGGACCTATGGCATCTAAACGGTGTTTTAGACATATCTTTTTTCGCATTGAAATTTTGATTATATTCTCAATACCCATCCATTAGACTTAATACTTCATTACCAGAGGCAAAAATATATATATATATATATATATATATATATATATATATATATATATATATATCAGCGATAGGAATAGGATATTCATCTTTAGAGGTGTGTTATTTTTCTGTGAATTTTAGTTTACAAGTAAGTTTGCTTGAGGACAAGCAAAAGTTCAAGTGTCGGACTTTGATGAAAAGAAATCTTATAGCTTTTTAGTCCCATTTTAGAGATAAAGTAATCAATTTACGTGCATTTTGGTCGAGTTTTGTAAAGAAATCATTCAAAAGTCATACAAAGACAAAAAAAAGAAGGGAGAAAGCCTTGAAACCATGAAATCCCACCCGAACCAGATAACTATGTGACCGTATAATGCTTTTTGCAAGTTTATCACAAATGATGCTTGGAGCATGGTCGTTAAGAAGTTTTGGTACTGAGAAGAAATGGAGCAAGGATTGAAAAATCATAGGAGGTTGGTATTGCCAATCTCGCATCATGGACTATGAGCCCGTAAGACGATATATCATTACCAGTCAAGGTGTTTGCTACTGTCTATCTAGCATCGTGGGCTATAAGCCCCGCGTCGCGAGTATTGAGTGAGAGGCCAAAGGAGTCAGCTCTGTTAGACTCGTATCACAAGTAGGAGGCTTGTATCGTGGGCCAACTTTCACTGTATATAGTGGACCTCTAGGTCAGTGGAAAAACACCTTTTAACGAGTAGTCGAATGCAAAAACACAATTTCTGGTTGGAGCGACCGGAGCCGGTCGGGAGCCAATGAATCATCAACTGATGAACCTTTTCTCATGTTTTTTTTATTGATATCTATTTGTATATGTTTAGGAACTATGAAAGAGAAACTTCTTTGTAATTGTTTGATTATGTAACTTTAATTTATTCTAAGAATTCCTGTCGATTACTTTGGTATTTTATTCGATTAATATTATTCTTAATGTTTTTTATGCGTTGACGGATGTCCATAAATTAATCTAGGTCACCTTGATTATTAACCATAACTTTGTTGGCTTTACCTATTTTAACCGTTCAATTATTGATTAGATTTAGACATAAACTAATGATAATTGTGTACATAATTTGACGTTTTTAAACCTCCAAGGGTTAAGGGCTCACCTAAGACCTTATGGAGAAGTAACCATTGAAGAGAGCTAGTGACGAAGACATTGGTGTAGCTAATTTGTTCAAATGTGTCTTAAAATCAAGTAATCAATAACACTGCCTTCATTGTTTGTAGTTACCAAAACAGTTCAAGGAAGGAAATTTGGCATGACCTATTCGCTTTCTCTCTCTTACGGAATTCAAACCAACCAATTTGCCACGTGCTAAACCCCTGTTTTTGTTACAAATATATTAACCATAATCGCAGTAGTAAAGTTGAAACTAGACAATCCTTGCGGAGACGAATCTCTTATAAATGTTACTACTTGTCGACACGCTACTACAATTGCTAGTATTTTGTCAAATGGACACATCGTGAGGAATTTACAATGCTTGTAGAGAGAATGATGTAAGATAACAAACACGATCCTACCACGGTAAGTCAGAAGTGATTGGAGTTACTGCCATTACAGTTCGATGATTTTGATTAAATCTTGACCCTAAAAAGTCTGTATTGTATAGCTGACATAATGTTATCAACCCTGTGATTATACTTTAACTAACACAACATGACAAAGATTTAGTGTGTGTTAGCATGTGAAGAGTATCAGAGTAACCTTGGAGTATTGATATTTGTACAACTCTTTGGTACAACTTTATGACAACTTTGTTTTTCTCTCCTTTGATTGGTCAAAAAGAATAGAGAGAAAAACAACATAATATGAGTATGAGAGAGAAAGTTGTCAAAAAGTTGTTAGAAAATGGTTATACAAATATCATTTATCGTTGGTACTCTGCATAGCCGAGGCAACTCCTTGGTACTCTGCATTCATTCCAATCAAGAATTGTATAATTTTATCTTCCGCTCTAAAGCCCTTAGCATTTGCATAGCCAAGAATGTGCAAGGAACTGGACAATTACATTGTGTCATAGGCCTATATTGATCCAATTCTTCGCATAGGCTTCTTGATTCAGTGAAATAATCTCGAATCTTATGATTTGCTTGCTTGAAAATTGTAAATTCTTGATGCAATTGTGCTACTCTAATGCGATCTCCTCTCATTAATCGATCCTTAAGATCATTCCATAAATATATGGCATTCTCTATGAAGAAATTGAATTAGTAACCCTGGTATGAACAAGATTATTACACTGTTCCCACGCAATATGATTCATATCATCTTCCTCTCGATTTAGTGTGGAACCATCCACAAAGTTGAACTTGTTCTTGATCACAAAAGCTCTTCACATCTTCATCGACCTAGCTTGATAGTTATCTCTAGATAATTGTGGCGTTACACTCACAGTAGTTGAATTTTCTTATGGATGAATGAAATACGGATCAAGACCTTGATCTTGGTTCTGCACATTGTTGTTAATTTTATTCCTCGCCATCATTTCAAGGTTCTTGAACAGAATCAATCTAGAAACTGAGCAAAAATTTGAATTGAAGAAGAATCGAAACACAATTGATGAACAAAAATCACTGAAAATCTGTTAAAATTTACGAAAAGCTAGCAGAGCAGGATGAAACTGTTGTCCTGCTCTGATACCATCAGAGTAAATCTCAATCACATTGGGAAAGAAGATGAATTGGTTAAAACTCAGATTACGATGCATATACTGCGCGAAATACAATGTTGAGGCTTATACACAGATGCGTAATGCAAGGTCATCATAACTACTCTAACTAACTAAATGAGCGTGAAATGTAAAGCCAAGAGAGATAACTTGCGCTGCAAGCTAAGTGAGTCAAGCTTATGTTTATATCTTCTCTTCCTTTTCTGTGTTTAATGCTAATAGCCAACACATCCAACTCGAACAACACGTATAACAAATTGAAAACTTGTCATTAAATTTGACAGGATATTAAATAGTACAAGTAACCTCAATCTCAAACAAAGGCTACAATAAATTATACAATACAAGAATAGATTTTAAATAGTACATAACCAAAGGCATACACTTTACATAGTATTTAATCTTACACCAAGAAGCATAGGACTGCATCATTATTGTGAATACAACGACCAATAGCTAGTTCTGAAATGTTCAAACTACATAATTGAAATCACTTTGTTGAAAGGTAACATGAATCAAACTGACACTATCCTAGCATGTCTTGCCCGTTATTTCATATTGCAGACCACATCACATGCCAATGGCTGCAATGCACAATGGGTGCAATCGGTTGAATCAGATTGTAATCGGTTACATGAGACTGCGACTGGCTTTGAAGTGCTCACACAAATTATTTTTCAATCTTCTATTTTAAAGCGGTAGAATCAAATAAAACATCAAAGGATTTGGGATATTTCTAAATGACCCTTAACTGGGACAGAGGGAGAGACGAAATGCAAACAGAAAAACGGTATAAGAGTTCTAAAATGTGTCACGAATAATAAAATAAATTCACTTTGTGATGTTCATGATCCTTCTTGCTCAAGCTACATTTTCAAACCGCGGTCCCTCTTGCTCAGTGGCCTCGGCACCTTCTCCCTCATTCTCTCCACTTAATTCCTCCAACGATTTTCCCTTTGATTCCGGAACAAGTAAAGTGCATAACATCCCAACAAAGTTGATAACACCGAGCATGATAAGAGAGTTCTTAATTCCAATTCCGGTAGGATATCCTTTATCAGTCTTGGTAGAATCTTTACTTTGTGCAGCATACAAGAATCCAAATGCACCAACAATTGCTCCAGCCTTTCCCGCAGCAGCTGAGATTCCATGACAAGTGGACCTTAACCTAGCCGGAAAAATCTCCGCCGGTACAACAAATGTTGTAGCATTTGGACCAAAATTAGCAAAGAAGAATGTGAGTGAGTACATTACCACAAACCCAATTCTATTCTCTTCCTTGCTCCAATGATCATATGGTATGGCAAGAGCAAACATGAAAACAGTCATGAAGAAGAATCCCATCATTTGAATTGCGAAACGACCCATGTAATCGATAAACGCTACTGTGAACCAGTAACCCGGAACAGTACTGCACAACGCAATAAGTGTTTGTGCTCTTGCA
The DNA here is from genome assembly GCA_958299785.1 of Medicago lupulina. Taxonomy (NCBI): domain Eukaryota; kingdom Viridiplantae; phylum Streptophyta; class Magnoliopsida; order Fabales; family Fabaceae; genus Medicago; species Medicago lupulina. The sequence goes on along the minus strand of OY283141.1, from coordinate 67,172,220 downwards.
ATCTTGTAAACCTCATGAATTGCATTCATTTCTTTTGCCGGAGGAATCCACCCGATTGCGCTAAAAATGTCCTTTTGGAAAAGATTCTGACTATAGAAAGCAATATCCAACAAAAACCATGTACTACATGTTCCAAACAAAGCCCAACCATGTCGTTTCGCGAATTGCCTGGTGAACAAGCCATAACTATTCCTTTTATCACTAGTCATTTTTTGTACCTTCTCCTCTTCAACTTCAAGTTCAACTTGCAATACCTTAGACATATCCGCTGCAGCTTGTTTCGCGTTCTTAGCAACAAGAGCTGTGTAACGAGCTGTTTCTGGCATTTTCATTCGCCAGTAGTACGTCAATGCAGCTGGAATAGCGCCGAACATAAGAATTAGTCTCCAGACATAATCAAACTGAGGCACTAACAATGACGCTGCTGGGTTTTCTTCAAAGGTGGGAACCTTATATTTGTGATCAAATATAGAAGCGACAATTAAAGCGATAATTCCGCCACCTAAGATACCAAAACCTTGCATAGCAAAAACAGCAGCAATAAATGCACCTCTAGTTTTTTTGTTAGCATATTCAGACATGATTGTAGCTGAAAGAGGGTAATCACCACCAATACCAAAACCAAGCCAAAACCTAAAGAAACAAAGTGTTGCCATAACACTCTTTGGACTTGATCCAAAAGAGAGTCCTGAAGCAACAGAACAAACCACCATGAGAATAAGTGTTAAACCATATACTTTTTTCCTGCCAAGTTTGTCCCCAAGCCAACCAAAGAATAATTGGCCTGCTAGTGTTCCAACAAGTGCAACACCAGTTACAGCTGATTGAACACTTGGTGGAAGTGTTCCTGGTCTTGTTGGATTTGGTTCAGTGTAATATATTCTTCCTAACAACTTTGTGACAAGGGAAATGCAGAAAAGATCATAAGCATCAGTGAAGAATCCCATTCCAGCTATCACAATTGTAGTGAAATGGTACAATTGTGTCTTTGCCACATCAAGTGCATTTAGCACTCCTAATTCTCCAGACATGACTGAATTTGTTACCTAGTTCACTGCACAATTAAGCACAAGACACATTAAATATAAGCAAAGAATACCATATTTGTCCCTTTTTATAAGATTCTAATCAACTTCTAAACTGTATAAATTATTTTTAGGCTAAATATCTCGAATTATTTTACCTCTATTTTGTAGTAAGAATAAATAATCATATGTTATGAATGGTGTGTTTGGAAAAACAATATATCAATCATTAACAAATTTAATACTACTGCTACTTTTTTTGGTTCTATAATATAGTAAGTAGTAACTTATAGAACAATCAACAATCTTTGGTGGTGTCGTTGTGTGAAAACAAAATTGCAAATAATTTGACTTTCCAAGTAGAAAATAAAAAAAAAAGCTAGTTTGACATTTGTGAGGCTGAGGTAAGATATGGATAAACTGCTAAAACTTTTGACATTGGTATTACAAGATTACATAATGAATTGAGACCCTTTGCTACAAGAATCTGCTGCACAAGTTACTGATTACACGATACCAGCTTTTCATGAGCTTTAAGTTAACGAGTGTTCGGGACACGGGTTAAAGAAGTTAAAACAAGAAACTGTTAATTACTTTATTTATATATATATATATATATATATATATATATATATATATATATATAGGCACACACGCATTCGAGCACTCTAAATATATCTTAGTTATCTCAAGCCATTAATCTCTACTGTTGTATGATGCGACTATGATTTACCAAAAAAATAAATGTACAACATGATTACTCATTTGGTGTCTACAAAATCACTAAGAGAGAGATAGATAGGTTCATACCTCTCCTTGCAAGAAACCAAGTTGATAAAGAAGTAAAGTGGTATGAGGAGCTAGGTTTATGCACACTGTGAGCAGATAATTAAACTCAGCTATATATAGGTAACAATCCTAGCCAAGCCAGGTATGCCTCATGAGTCAAAAAGAATCAATTTAGGATCAATGGGGTATATGCCTCATTAATCATAAGTATTCATCAATGTCAACGTTTCACAAGCACTATTTTGTTATTAATTTTTCAGTTTCTACTAGCCACAACAGGATCTAATTAATTTATACATTTTTAAGTAATATATCCTTAATAGAGTGACATAACCAATTAAAAATCTAGGACATCCATTCCACTTAAGGAAATTAAACGATATTTCAGATTTGACATTAATTCCACTTGTAGTAACAGGTAGATCCTCAATATACTTAATACCACTTGTATATTTTTTTTATTGAAACACTAATACCCCTTGTATCGAGTTGAGATCCTCTCCATTTACTATAATAAATGATAATGTCCAATTCTATAGTTTTGGTGTATGTTGTAACCTAATATTCAACTATATGTTATTACATTAATTAGACGATCTCCCACATCAAAATTTTGGGTTGCATAACTACCATCAAGTAAAATTATTAGTTGGAATGTCAACCATAAATTTTTTCATAAAATATTACGTAATAACATAATATATCACAAGTACAAAACGTACAAGTACCAAACACTCTTATCAAATAAGTATATATCAACTCGTGCATGCGCCATATTATGCAACCAACTGGCAATTTAACTCCTCTAAAAAAACTGGCAGTTAAACTATATTTTGTTTCAGACCAACTGGCAACTAAACTATGACGTTATGTTAATTATCGGAAAATAAAGTCAATTATTATTTTCCCTAAAAAAAGTCAATTATTATTTTTAACCAAAAATTAAAAGTCAATTAGTATTTTTTATTAACTTAGTGTATGCCAGAATTATGCATAAACTATTTCTTTTTACAAAGATAATTATTTTTTCAGTGTTAAGGTAAGTTATCTACAAATAGATCTTTTTTTTTAACAAATACAAATAGATCATTTAAATGGGTACTTTTCGCCGCTTGGTGTGTTTAGTAGTATTTTTATTTTTCTCATTTTATCTACAAATATATATAAAATATATTTTGCTATTAAAAAAAATCATCTAAATGCCATGTTACTCGACTTTCTTTTAGGGGATCTTCCGACTTATCGATAATCAGATTCATCTATTTTGAGGGTAATGTTTACGATAAACAAAATTGACCTCAATAAATTTCAATGATTTCTTATAAAAAAAAAAGGAATAAAAAAAAAAATCAAACCATCGTACATCCAAAAAAAAAAAGAGTAATAAAAAAAGAAATAAACGTAAATTATGGAAATCATTCTTGTAAGTTGTAATTAAATATATGTTACTTTATTTTAGTCCCTATAGACAATTTTAAAAAATTACCCAGCAATTTGAAGGAAAAATCCTTATAATTTAGGCTCTGATTAAATTTTATTAATGAAGTAACAATTTTTTTTTATGTGACATATAAAATCTTTCGTGACATGACATGGGTTATATATAACATCACAATGGCGGAGTCAGGAATTATATAGAGCCTGGGCGAAAAATTTATCGCGTACACGCTAACGGTAACTATGATTTAACCAGGCTTCACAAAGGGTACCTATAAAGTGACACATAATACATAAAAAGCCAATATTTTGGAATACTCTCTTTTGGAATGAAGTATCCAGAAAATAGAAAAAAAGGCTCCAAGAATTGTGCATATGCGTGAAGTTCCTGAAATGAAATCAGGAAACACAGATCTGAAAAAGAGAACCAAAGAACTTGCCATCAGCACAATGAGCCAAACAACAAAAGTGAAGAAAGTGAAGGCAGTGAGTGAAGGATCGAGTCCAACAAGCCAATAAACAGGTACTGCAAAAAGTAAAGCTACTACAAACAAAAAAGGAAGAAAAACAAAAGTGTTGGCTATCAAGTAAGAAGAGATTTTGTAAGCTCCTCTTGATGCTTCTTTCATTAGAACAGTTCTCTCTTGAAGATATATTGGAAGTGCTTCAACTTTTGAAGACAAGAGAAAACTGAGACTAAATGCAAACAAACCTAACATTTCTGCAATTCCGTCTTCGTCTTTTCTTACTTTTATATAAACACTTGCTAAACCAAATCCACCAACTAATGCTTGCATTGTTTTAGCTAAAAAAAAGTTGCTTTGTTCTATAAATAATCTTCCAAAATCTTGAACACAGAAATAGTATTTCCATCATGTTTACAAAAAAAGTTGCAATGGAATTTGAAATCCCAAGTTAGATATTCTTTCCTCTAGTGATTCCAAACTACCATTATGAACTACTGAACCATGAGAAAGGATCAAGAACTTAGAAATACATTGCAACATTCTATAGCTAGGTTGATGAATTGAAAGTATCATAGTGACTAATCACGATGTTTCTATCTCCAATTTTGTTAAATATAGTAGACGCTACACGCGACGATCCGATTTCGCATACATATTTATCAATGAGTTGCGAATAAAAATGTCAGATTCAATACCCATCCTTAAACTATATCCATGTACTTCCATTCCTACCTTAAAAAGTCCTAACTCTCCTAATACAGGTAGCATACTAGAAATTGTGACAGGTTTTGGTCTCATTCCTGCATCAATCATCGACCTAAACAAAGCGACTCCTCGTAAAAACCTCGATCAGAACACAAACCAATAACAGTATTCCACGACACCTTATCCTTCTCAAACATTTCATCAAACACCTTCATCCCATCAACAAAAAAACCACAATTCCCATAAAACATCAAAAGCGTATTTCCAACAAAAGCATCCTTAACAAAACCAACCTTAAACACAACTCCATGAACCTCCCTACCCTTGCCAAACTTCAAATAATCAGAACAAGCCTTTAAAACAAAAGGGTAAGTATGATCATCAAGCATTGAGAGATTACCTTTAGAGTGAATGAGAAGAGATTAGCAACCATAGCTATCGAAGAAGAAAACAGACAGACGAGAGAAGCAGAGAGCTGAGAGCGACAGGCAGAGAACAGAGAGCTGAGAGCGAGACTCTGTTTTCTTTTCTGTAAACGCGCGTTTTTTTGTGAAGAGTTTGCCCAATAATTTTTTTTGTAAGTGTGTTAATGGCCTTTTGGGTTGGGCGTAATGTGCAAAAATTATCGATCGAGCCCGGGCGACCGTCTGGGGTCGCCGGGCGGTGAAACCGCCCCTGTAACATCATGACTCGTATAATTTCATTATTTTATTATATTAACTAATTAATTAAAAGCAAAAATAAAATTAAACATTGTATTATCAAATTAAGTTCTAGGGTTCGATCAAGTTCTGGATATGTAGATTTAGAATTGATGGACTTTCTTAATTAATTAATTAATTAAATACAATGTCAATTATTTAATGTCTTGATTGTTCCTCTTTAAAATATTGAAAATGAGTCCTCGTGAGCTTAGCTCAGTTGGTAATAACAATGCATACTATATATGCAAGGTCAGTGATTCGAATCCCGACCACCACCAATAACTATTGAAAATGAGTCATAATGATTAAAAGATTTATTTTTGGACCGCCATAATATTCCTAAGGACCTGAAAGACCTCTAGGAAGGGGTTCAGGCCCTCCAGAGGGGCCTTGGTGCCCTCCGAAAGGATATCAAGGACCTAGGCGCACCCCGGTCGAGGCGCCGCCTCAATGGCTTCTAGAATTATCTAGAAACCGCATAAAGTACCTAAATACCCCTATTGCTTGGGGGCTAAGTAATCTTAACCCAAGCCCATATGAGACTATAAATACCATCCTTCGGAGCATTCT